>BQNB010045305.1:6390-44357 GCA_026074375.1 Tanacetum coccineum
TGTCACACCCCCAAACGGGCCCTGGACGGAATACGTGTCCGGAGGCGTGACATTCCTGGATATCTCAAGTACAAAGCATAAAGAACGACCTCTAAGGGTACGTTTTAAAAATAAACACCGTTGCATAAATTTAAAATAATAATAAGTTTACATCAATCAAATTTAAAAGATTCAAAAGTTAAAATGCGGAAGCTTTAGTATGTTCAACAACGGTATTTAAGATAACATAGATGAAATCTGAAAACTGGTTCGAGCAATTAGTCTTAATATAAATCAAGCAACATCTTCCAAGCTAAGCACCTGAGAAAAACATGCTTTAAAAAAGGTCAACAAAAAAGTTTGATGGTGAATCATAGTTTAAATTTGATATGTAATAGTCCACCATACGATTTTAACAGGCGACAGTTATAACAAATACAACTTCACATAAAAGATATTTACGATGCACTAAGCTCATGACACCGGTGCTAATTCCGAGACATAGCTTTCATATAGCTATAGGTTGCATTGCCCTAGAGGAAATCCGACCTAAGATTTCCTATCCGAAATTTGACATGACATATATCCATTTATTCGGGCGACCCATGGGTAGTAAGTGCGACTTACCCTGATAGGGATAATTAGTCCCAATAGATCTATTTATTCACTCGCGCTCCCTCAACCAGTCCTCCGGTCAAGAGATTAACAGTTCATGATAGTTTTGGGCAAAAGGAGGTCTAGCGCTACTTAGGCAACACGTAAATAGGGAAAAATTCTCATAAAAGTACTTGTGTCTCATTTTAAAAACAAGCAATTTTTCTCACCCCAAAGTTATAAAACATGTATTTAAAACGAGTAAAAGTGTGGGGCTAAGAACTCACCTTGATGATAAGGTAAAGAGTATACGTCAAAAAGTAGGGTCACTCGGAACGAGCGGTGGTACACGGGTATGACCTAGAAGAATACGGGTTTCAATTTAGTCTCGGAAAGTTAACGTATGTGATTGATGCATGAACGTTTATTATTCATTTTTGGTAAACGTTATTTGTATATTAAAAATATTAGTGATCGGTTTTTATGAAAAGTCCTAAGTTGTAAGTAAGTACGTATATAATATTATATTAATTATATAAATATAATATTATATTATTATTAACGTATAAATAAACTTGTCATTATAATTTGACATTTCTAAATCGTTAAGAAATTTAGTCAAAACATTTTATTATTTATGTTTTCTAAATAATTTCTAAGTATAAGATTTTTACAAAATTTCGGCATGACCCGTTCGTGTTTACTCATTTTTCCAAAGTCGTAGACTTTATCAAAAACCAATTTCAAACCACTTTCAAATTACAATTTACAATTTACAAACTCTATACAATCGTTTTCAATTTAAAACAAGTCTAACGAGTCACCAAAACTCTTATTGGGCTTTTAGGCCCAATAAGCCTTTAAAACGCCAAAATACAAAATAAGCAAGTCCGATATACTAAAAAGTTATCAAACAAGTTCTAGGTTCATTAAAAAGCTACCACAAGCTCTTAATAAGCCAAGATATAATAAGCCGAACCCATAAGCTTGCACACAAGCTTGGGCCGTAGCTATGGTTGTGGGTGACGTGGGCTTTAAGGCCCATTAAGCCTTATTTGAGCTTATGAGTTAAGTCAAATAAGCCTAATGTTTCATCCTTTTAAAACTAGCCAAATACAAGTATATTATTTATAAGTTACCAAAGTAAATCTCAAGTAAATATTTCTTCATGTTTTCTATTTCACACGTGTACATATATACATTAAACAAGCTCCAAAATAATCAAACAGGCTCTTAAATAAGCTCATAAATATAAGTCGAATACAATAAGCTTAAAAGTACCAATATTATTACATGAAAATAACCACGATCACAAAACTAGGATTTCCTTATGTTTCTTTTTATAAAATTCAAACCATATGTACACCTTTTTAAGGTTTATGTAGTTTAAAATCATTCTTTTTACAACACAAGTTGTACAACAAAGGTTTATGCATCAAGAAGAGTAGAAAAGTACAAGTTATTTGAGGTTTTGAAGACTTACAAAGAAAATGATTTTTAGAGATGAACAAAGATCAAAAACAACCCAAACATTTTTTATTTTATACCCGAATGATCTTAAATGATCAAACCTTCAACTTGTCTTCAAATATAAATGACCGAAAGTGAAAAATGTAAGATTTTGTAAGTGTTTGTGTTGGTTCTTGTGTTTTAGAGAGAGAGAGAGCACAAGAGAAATGTTTTTGTGTGTGTAGTAAGTGAATGAGAATGAATGATATATGACAAGATACACACATACACTTGTGTGTGACGATTGGTTAGGGGACAAGGATAGGGGGACCAAAATGATCTACCTATCACACCATTACTAGTACTAGTCCTTTACCTTAATTCTTGCTTGCATGTCTAGAGAATAAATTTCAAAATTTGAATCCTATGCATGTATATACATGCATATCTAGTTGCAAATGAGACAGGGGGGACCAAAAGTGGCCTCCAACTTTCTAGGAAACTAGTTCTCAAAAACATTTAATTACCAAAGGTCTTGCATACATGACGAGGTATTGATTAAATTCCACCGAACACGTAATTAACGCAACGAGTAACGATATCACTTAAAATTATGAAATTTTAAATATTGCCTTAAAACATAAAAATACGGCTATTGCCAAAATACTACAACGTTTGGTGCCCCGGTTCGCTCCCGGCGATGATTCTCAGATAATAACGGAACAACTTCCCGGTTAAACAGTAAATCTAAACGAAACTTTAAAAAAATTCAAATTACTAAACGTAAATGGCTAAATTATTGAACAGAAATTCTCGGGTGTGACAGATTTGTGATTTATAGATTCGATTCACAATTAAATGATGTTTACTTGTGAATCAAATTAAAAAATATGAATTAAACGAAGATTTTTCAATCTTCTCAAAATAAAAACATTCTCAATAGAACCAAAGCCTGTATATGTATATATATATATATATATATATATATATATATATATATATATATATATATATATGTTTGTGTGTGTGTGTGTGTGTGTGTGTGTATATATATATATATATATATGTGTGTATATATATATATATATATATATATATATATGTGTGTGTGTGTGTGTGTGTGTGTGTGTGTGTGTGTGTGTGTGTGTGTGTGTGTGTTAAACATGGTATATATAACCAAGCCAACTAGTAGCACCTCCCCTATCGCTGATCTCTTTGCGATTTGCTTGATTGCGCTACGAACCAAAGCAACCTTGTGCTCTCCTTTTTGGAATAAAAGGCCATTCCTCTTAACTATGTCGGTTTGCTTTAGCTCTTTCTGTAATAGAGGTATATTATGTATATATAGGTATGTGTTGTGTCTTTTGTGTTTATATTATATATATTATATATATTATTATATATATATATATATATATATATATATATATATATATATATATATATATATATATATATATATAGATATATATATATATATATAGCTACGGTTTCATTGAGAAGGTTTTTATTTTGAGAAGATGAGATATCTTCGTTTTGAGCAAATTGATCATATTTTTTAGTTTGATAACTCACAAGTAAACATCATTTAATAGTGAATCGAATCTATAAATCACAAATTTGATTAACAAATCATTGTTAAAATCGAGTTATGGTAAAGATTCATTAAAACTGTACAGATGATTCAGTATTGTAGTTATATCACAAAATCGAGAGATTTTTAACATTGATTCAATATTTTTTTACACATTTTGAATTAAAATTGCATTAAAAATTGAGTTTTTACGCTTGGAAAAACTTGAATCAAAGTTTAGACATCTATCGTTGGAATACCTTCTCTTTCTTCTCAAATAAAAACCTTTCTCAATCGGGATCCAGTTCTATATTTATATATATTGATATATAGTTATTATATATATATATATATTGATAGTACTATATATATATTTTGACTTTTTATGTGGTGTGTGTGTGTGTGTGTGTGTAACTTAGGCTTGGTATTGATTTTCTTTCAACTTTTATTTCTTCAGCGGAATAGCAACTAAATAAGGAGTGCTGCAGATAAAGGTGACTTGCATGATTTTATTTAACCTCACTAAAATTTGATATAAATCTTTACTTAGGTCTAGTAAATGATGATCAAGCACAAGTTCTAGAGCTACTAAATTACCGGCTCACTCAAATATAATTTTCAACCAATACCATTGCTCCAAAAAAGGCGACAAATTACAAATACACAACCGTAACGACGGATGAGACACTTGCAGTTGCATTCAAACCTTAACGCGATTAAGCTAAAGGCATCAATTATCTTAGGTACCAAAGGTGGGTACCCGAATATTTCTAAGGCTTTAAATTCTCACAATGTAGTGGACTGGTTTTGTGCTAGTTATGGTGTCAATCCGGTTGGATTTGCCTTACTAAGAGCATATTTTATAAAGAAAAGCATATATATTAATTTTTTTTAATATTCAGTTGTAAAAAATTTTGGCAGGGCAAACATGGAGGAATATGATTATTTTTTCCTATTTGGCTCTCCTTCACACTTAAGTTGAACATTGCCCTCAATGTGATAACTGATAACAAGAAAATAGGGAAAATTAAGGAAAACGGTACTTCCCGGGGCATAGAGAAGTGTAGCTGCGAGAGATCTATCCTTGAGCATACTTCATAATTTTCCAAATTTATGGTATATTACCTGCATAAAAGTAAACACAAAAGTACACAAAAAGAAAATATTTTTGTTATTTTTTTAGAAAACAAATAAAGGAAATAAGTGGAGGAGGGACTCCTCCACAGTTAAGTAAAGCACGAGTTGCCTCTCGAGAAGCGCTTAATTTTTAAAAGAGTCGTTAGCTTGACTCCTACTTTTGGAGTTTATTCTTTCGGAAAGAGGGAGTAACTGCTTCCCTTTGGTCATTATAATCTTCTTCTTCATGATATAGCTTGAGTCGATGGCCGTTAACAACAAATGTTTTTCCATCTTTTCCATATAGTTCAACATATCCGGATGGATATTGATGTTTCACTACGTATGGTCCTAGCCAGCGAGATCTAAGCTTCGACTGCTTAAATTTATATTTTGAATAAAAGAGAAACACTTTGTTTTCGTGTTTGAATTCTTTTCTCATATTGAGTTTCCTGTCATGCCAGAATTTGGTTCTTGCTTTGTATAGACGAGAGTTTTCATAGGCTTGATGTCGAAGTTCGTCTAACTCATGTAATTGAAACATTAGCTACTCACCAGCAGCGATGAGATCTGGGTTATAGTTTTTCAGGGCCCAGTATGCACGATGTTCAATTTTAAATGGCAGGTGACAATTTTTACCGTATATGAGCTTGTATGGTGTTGTTTCGGTTGGTGTTTTGTAAGCTATACGAAAAGCCCAGAGAGCATCATCAAGTTTTCTTGACCAGATAGCGGGATTATCTTTAAGAGTTTTTTCAAGAATTTATTTAAGAGCTATGTTCGTGTTTTAAACTTGGCCACTTTTTTGAGGGTGGTATGATGTAGAGAATCAGTGGTTAACTCCATATATTTTCATAGTTTTTTCCATTATCTTGTTGTAGAAATGAGTTCCTCGATCGCTTATGAGAACTTTGGGCATTCTGAAACGGCAGAATAGTTTCTTTAGAAAAGTAATAACAACTCTGGCATCGTTTGTTGGTAGAGCTTGTGTTTTGGCCTATTTAGATACATAGTCGACAACGACTAAGATGTACTCGAATTTGTATGATTTCAGAAACATAAAATCGATACCCTATATGTAAAAAATTTGGCATATTTGAATGCTATTTAAGGGCATCTCATCACGTTTTGAAATATTTCCTATTTTTTGACATGCTTCGCAAAGGCAAACTTAAGTATGAGCTTCTTTGATGATGTTCAGCCAGTAGAAACCTGAGTCGAAGACTTTTGAAGCTGTTGTGTTTGGTCCATAATGTCCACCGGTGGGTCCGTGGTGACATTGATCTAAAATGATTCGGGTTTCTGGTCTAGAGACACAGCGTCTGATCATACCGTTAGAACGTACTTTGAAGAGGTAGGGTTCCTCCCAGAAGTAGTGTTTGAGATCGGAAAAAAAATTGTTCTTTTGCTGGTACGTCATTCCTTTAGGTATGATGTCACTTACTAGATAATTTGCAAAGTTTAGAAACCATTGTTCGTCTTTAGTGTTCATTTCCATGAGAGTTTCTCCAGGAAAGTTATCGTCGACGTCACTGTCATCACTTGTTTCATCATTTTCAATCCGAGATAAGTGGTCATCTGCAATATATTATGTACCTTTTATGTCCTTAATTTCGATATAAAATTCTTGTAAGAGCAGTATCTAACGAATAAGACATGGTTTAGCATCTTGTTTCTTAAATAGGTGTCTAAGAGTTGAGTGATCAATGTGCATAATAGTTTTTGATAATACCAGATAGGATGGGAATTTGTCAAAAGCAAATAATATAGCCATAAGTTCTTTTTCAGTGATTGTATAGTTCTGCTGAGCTGCGTTGAGAGTTTTTCTTGCAAATTATATCAGGTGAAAGTTTTTACCATCTTTTTGACCTAAGATTGCTCCAACTGCGAAATTACTTGCATCATACCTGAGTTTGAACGGAAGGTTCTAGTTTGGGCTTACGATCACAGAAGCACATGTGAGCTTTTCTTTTAATAACTTTAATGAATTGTGGCACTCGTCATTGAATTGGAATGTAGTATCTTTTTTTAGCAACTTGGTGAGAGGACGGGCGATTTTTAAGAAATCTTTAATGAATCTTTGGTAGAAACTGGCATGCCTCAGAAAGCTTTTAATACCTTTGATATTAGTAGGGGTGGAAGTTTGGAGATTACTTCGATCTTTGCTTTGTCGACTTAGAGGCCTGCTTCGGATACCCTGTGTCCGAGCATAATTCCTTCTTTTACCATGAAGTGACATTTTTCCCAGTTAAGGACAAGATGTGCATCTTTGCAACGTTGAAGCATTTTATCGAGATTGTTCAGGAAGTGATCAAAAGAACTTCCAAAGATGAAGAAATCATCCATGAATACTCTGACTTATTCTCTGATCATGTCATGAAATATAGCCAGCATGCACCTTTGGAAAGTAGTTGGAGCAATACATAAGCCGAAAGGCATTCTTCTATAAGCGTATGTACCAAAAGGACAGGTGAACGTTGTTTTTTCTTGGTCCATAGGATCGATTGGTATTTGAAAATATCCAGAAAAACCATTGAGGAAACATAAGTACTTATTTCTTACGAGTCTTTCTAATATTTGATCCATAAATGGCAAATGGAAATGGTCTTTCGCAGTTGCTTCATTGAGTTTGCGATTATCAATACATACGCTCTAACTTGTAACAGCTCTTGTTGGACCAGTTCATCTTTTTCGTTAGTAACAAATGTGATACCACCTTTCATCGGTACACTGTGAATTGGGCTTACCCAAGGGCTATCAGCAATTTAACTGTCGGTAACCCAATATCACTTTCACTTCACCATTTTAACAAGAAAAAAATAAGATGAGAAGATATGAAGAATTTTAGAGAGAAGTTAGAGAGAGAAATAAAGAGAGAAAAATAGAATGGTTGATTACACAAATGAAATCTTACAAATGAGACCAACACCCTCTCCATCCTTGGAGAGGGGTATTTATAGTTAAAACCAAGAGGCTTTCATGCCTTGGTGTTTCTAAGGGCCGTGCTTGGGATTACTTGGGCTTTCGCCTGATACATGTAACCGATTAGATTACATAAAGAGCTTGTTTACCCATCTAGCCTATTACAACGTATAATTAATTAATGACCGAGACCTAATATAATTAATGAACGAACTTCCTTATTCGACTCAATATTTTGAGGCTAACAATCTCCTCTGAAGTGAGTTGATTGTGACACTCTTTCGTGAGATCAATGAGATTGCTTTTGTCGTTGAGCTCTTGTGATCTTTGTCTCTGTCTACGTTGTTGGCTTGTTCCTTCATGCATTGTGATCTTTGATCTTTAACCTTTGTCATTGTCTTTTGACTTTGTCTTTTTTGTCCGAGATCTTTAAATCTTTATCCTTCCATCTTGATCGTCTTTGCCACCTTGCGATCTTGTGTCTTGACCAACATGCTCATACTTTGCATCATCTTGAAAGCTGGCTAACAATCTCCCTTCATAGACTTGATATATTTGAAGGAAGATCTTGTATATCAGAGTTTGTGCGGAAGTCTTTGTCTTTAATTCTTGAGCTTTCATGATTCTTGAATCTTGATGATTATAGTATGTCTTTGTAGTTTGAGCATGATCATGTGGGAATAAATCCGACTCCAGCTGGAATGAGGCATCACCATCTCTATTTTTATGTATCCTGAAATAAAATAGTTAGCAATAAAGCATGTGGATGAATATGGCTTTGTCATTTGTCCGAATTTGGTTAGATTAACCTTTGGTTCCGTAGGACAGTTTTACAGTATAAATATTGTACCCGTGATTAGGTAGATTTAAAGAATCTCCTTGACAGGGTTTCCAGCTTAAAGCGTAGGGTCTTCTAACACAAATGTATTTGATTTACCATGCTTGCTAGTTCTCATTACCGAAACGTCTCAAAGCAGACAACACGGTAAGATTGAATCAGATAATTACTATCTTTCTGATTAAGCCGTCAATTCATTTCCTGGAACAAGTTTGATTCACATTGAATCGCACCATCGTTTCTTTCTAGTTGACATAAGTTTGATTCATATAGAATATCGCAAGTCACCTACCAAGAGCTTGTTTGATGCTGGCTCAAGCAGGATTTCCATCTTTATTGTGAGTACATAAGTATCACTCGGATGTTCTGGCACAATCACAAGGATAATGCGTAGGACTCTTGTTAACAGCTTGTGAACTTATTGGTGTTCAACAAGTGTTAGAAATGGAATGTGTCCTAATGAGATTTATTTATGGATCTCTTGGCTCTAGACTCGATTAGTGCGTTTTGGTTTTAGTAATCGGAGGCTGGAGCAGACTGCCACCTATTCAATATCAACTAACTCGGAGTGAGAAAGTCAATAGAAGTCGTGTGTATCTCCGTGACAAATGAGACAAGTTTCTTTTGAGAGAAACCCGAATGGCTGGGAAGGGTTGTGCATTGCATCACTAGGTCCATGATGTCGTCTTCAATGTCAGCAATCAACATTGTGATTCTGACAGCATATGTATTGACCCAGTTTCTGCCTAAGTTATGTGGAGGGCTACTTTCTTTAGACCCTTTATCCATACATTTCTTTTTAATTCTTCAACCCCTTCAATGCTTACCAAGACGTCATTACTAACACCTTGTTGTGATTGTTCCAGTGTTAGCTCAATCTTAGTCGGCATTCTTCCCTTATACACATTCATCTCCAATCATACCTAAGGACTGCTATTTCTAACTATGGAGTGTCCTTGGGTAGATCCCTCCGGTTCTGGTTGGATCATAGGACAAATACCTAACCTTACCACCTTATGAATTCAAAATCGCCGGGAAATAAGATGTTGTAGGGTATGAGATCGTAACCATAAAACCTTTTTCAAAGAGTATCAAGCACTTTGAGTCGATAAGATCACTTATTATTTTCAAGATCACATTTTAAATACATTTCTCCCCTTATTTTAAATACTAATTCACTTAGTTTTTGAAATACTTTGTGATTAAAATTTGTCTTGAAATACCATGGGGAAAACTTTTACTTAGCATGAATTACATGGAACATAAACTTGCTCCCCCTCAATTTTACATATGTTTGACACCAAAAACAATGATACCAAGTTGTAAAATGAATATAAAATTGAGGTTGAACACTTAGTCATCTTATAACTATCATTCTATTGAATTGTCATTATTATCTTGTTGTTATTAAGAGACTTTTTGGGAATGGTTTGAATACATAAGAATGGTCGTGAGATGATGTATCCAAACTCATTAAATGTTGTTTTTCGAAAAACTCCCCCTTGAAAGATGGAGTGTTGAACACACAATTTTGAAAGATTATGAATCGTCAGTGAGAAATTCTTGAAAAATTGTGTTCAACATTTTGAAAAACATCATGTTAGAAGACTTCTCTTCCAACTCTAAGGGTAAGCGCACTTATGCGTACACTATCCTTTTTCTTGAGCTTAAAACTTTGAATGTCTTGTAAGAACAGCTCAAGACCGAGAAACGTTGAATTTCTCGTTGTTAGGATAAGTTATCTTTATAGATAAACTTTCCTTTATTTGAAGTCCGGGTTACGTACTGATATTTGCACATAAGCCATTAAGAAAACTTAGAAATGACATGTTTTGAAAGCATTTGAAAACTCCTGTTCGAACTTCATTTACACGCCCGTGTCGATATTAATCAACATTTCTAGGTACGTAAATGTTATCGATTCCAAGAGACATGTCGAGAAGAATATTTTTTGAAACATTTTTTGATTTTGTATTTTCTTTTTGAAATTTTATATTTTTGTATTTTTCTTTTTTTTTTAAATATGTACATGTTGACCTCAGCATTGTTATGTGATGGTGAAATAGTAATTCCAACTCTTGTCGTGATGTAGCTGTCTTGTCTGCTGGAGGAACAACTTTTGGAACCAGCTTTGAACGTGACAGTTCATTGCTGTGGTCGTGAATACCGCTCTCCTAGCAAAGCAAGGATGGCGCCTTCTCATGAATCTTGGTGCATTCTGGGGTAAAGTTCTAAAAGGCCTGTATTTTCCAAACTGTGGATTCCTTGCAGCAAAGAGGGGCACTCATCCATCATGGCTTTGGAGTAGTATTCTTCATGCTCGTGACTTGTTTCAAGGTCTAAGATGGCAGGTTGGTAATGGTAGGAATCTATCTTTATGGACTCAAAAGTGGGTTTCGTATGTTGAAGGTTTCTACGTTCGCTCTCCACAAGGTCCTTTTAATATGAATCACAAGGTGTCGGATTTTATTATAAATTACGAATGGAATTATGAGATGCTATACCAGTCTATCTCGAAAGATGAGGCTAACATCATTAGAAATATTTCGATATCACAAATAGGATCCACAGATAAGCTTGTATGGCACTTTGATGCCAAAGGTCATTACACTATCAAATCAGGCTACAAACAAGCTATTCTTGCGGAAACATTATCTAGTGAAGAATTAAGCGCCGCCCCATCTACTTCATTCTGGAAGCGACTCTGGAAAATTCTAACTCAACCGAAAGTTAAGCTATTCCTTTGGAAGGTTATTTTAAATTGTGTTCCAACAATGGAGAATCTCCATAAGAGAAATTGTTCCTGTTCTCCGTTATGTCTAATATGTAGTACACATGTGGAATATATTGAACACCTGTTATTCGAGTGTGCTTGGACTCGACCAGTTTGGTTTGGCTCTCCTTTAACATCTAGGTCTCATAATTTTGGAATTAACATTTCTCTTCAAATACAAAGCTTTATTGATGATAATTTTTCTATCCTGGAAGCTATCCGTGTCCTAGCAACTGTTGTGACAACATGATGGTCTATTTGGAAAGCTAGAAATAGCTTCACTTATGATAATGTCGCGCTTTCTCCGACTAATACTTTAGCTTTCGTATTTTCTCAGCTTGCTAAATTTGATAGGTTGGTTACGTGTAAAGTTACCTCGCTCGCTAGTTTGCAAACAACTCCTACTCAAACATCACATCCTTCTCCGTAGTGGATTCCCCCCATGAATCGTTGGTGAAGATTAATTGTGATGCAGCTTACAAGGAGGCTATCACAGCTTTTGGTATTGTTGTTCATTATTCCATTGGCTCCTTCTTTTTTATCTACGGTAATTCTTGCTTTGCCACTTCTCCCCTGCATGCTGAGCTTATAGCAATTCATAGTGCATGTCGTGTAGCATGTAATTATGGATGGGTTGGTGCTATTGTGGAATCCGATTCTCATATAGGCATATCTTTGTCGTCTACGAAAACTATCCCGCCTTAGTCTCTAGGTTCTCTTATAGAAGATATTCGTACATGGTCGAAGAATTTGCATCTAACCTTCTCATGGACTAATCGATCTAACAATCAAGTTGCTCACTAGACAACTCAATTCTCACTTTCTTTGAATCATTATATTATGTGGGGTGTTTCTTTTCCTTTCGAACTCACCTCGCTTTCGAGGAGTGAGATGTATGGTTCTTAGTTTTTTGTTAATGATAAGTTATATTTCAAAAAAAATTCATGCCCACACATCTTTAAAACTAGTTTTAATACCTGTGCACGCACGGGGTTTAGACATTAAATTTTAATCAAGTGTTAATTTTGCAAGTGTTGTTATTTTTTCGTATTTGCAGATTGAAGGTCTTGTTTATCATTATTTCAGTAATTGTGAATGCGAATTTCTCTTAATTTAAACAATTATAATAGTTATAATAAATGTTTCTTACCATATTAAACAAAGAATGTTAAGCCACATGAACAATGGTAAGAGTAGGAAAGCCACATGTTTGTCCAATTACATTGTTGTGTTTTATTATCTACTTAAGGCATAATTAATATTGGGGTTAAGTCTAAAAAATAACCAACGAACATTCTAAAATATAACCGATCATAGGTCAACAAAACATTAATTTTAATACTACTAGTATAGGTATTGTACCCCCCACCGGCTAATTTTGTTCCAATCTAGACCAATATGACCTCTCAGCCTATAGCTGATTTTCCTTCAACGTTATTTAAAATTTAATGTTTTAATTTCTCATCTGTCTACATTGGTAGTTCTTATTATTCCATGTAGTTTTTTTTTAACTACCGGCCGATCCATTCGCCCGTTAAATAAATAAACCCTAAATCAAACCCTAAAATACCCTTAAATCAAACAACATTCATACATTCTTATTTACGTTTCTCTCTCCCCTAAATCAAAAAAACCTTAAAAATAAAATAAACCCATAAAAAAAAAGACAAACCCAAAATCCAAGTTCAACTATTATTTTCGTTTCTCCTCCCAAATCAACCCCTAAAAAAGTCTAACCTACCTTCACATGATCAAACTTGTGATTGTGGTCTTCCCATTAAGATATTAAACACTCGCATGGACAATCCACCATAAAAAAAAATCCAGGCTTGAAAGGTTTGTTGTTTTGCCCAAATCGATCGAAAACCATAAAAAGAAATGTGATTTTAGGATATTCATGAATCTCTTTTGCGAGTAGTCGAATATCCGATTGGATACTAGATTAAATTTGTAACAAATGTACAATCTTTGAACCCTCAAACATAGACTGTCAACTCATGTTCTCCAAGAAAACCGTAGAATCTCTTATTTCGTTTCTCTCCCAAATCAAAACCCTAAAATGTCTACCTAGCTTCATGATCAAACTTGTGATTGTGGTCTCCTATTAAAAGTATTAACAGCATGGACATCTACTAATCCATCTCGAAGGTTTGTTGTTTGCCCTAATCGATCGTAACCCAAAGAAATGTGAAGTTTAGGATTGGTATGATCTAAGATCGAATCAGATTGGTAAATGATGAATTTGTACGAAATGTACAATACTTTGAACCCTCAACAAAGACGTCAATTGGGCTAAGAAACCAGTCTCCAAGTAAGGATTGAAGGACTTAAAGTTGAATTGGTTGAGAAGAATCTCCAATTGCAAAAAAGTTTGACATCTTTAACTTTTTGAAAGTCAATTTTTTTGCCTTTGCAATTTGTATGTGTTTGGTGCTTGCAATCAAATAGATGATGTTTAGGGTCTGTGTCATGATAAGGGTTATGTAGATTATCAGTGTAGGATTATCAATGTTTAGGTTAATGTATGTCTTTGGGGTTGTATGAACTTAATTTCATGAATGAAAATGGTGTTTTGTAATGACTTTGTCTTGTATGAAGTGATTTTGATGTTTATGGTTATGTAGTACTCATTTGTGACTCCTTTGTCCATTGGCATTGGTTCTGCACTTGCCCATTGCACATGGAATGACACTCATTTGTGAACTGCATTGGTTCTGCAAGTATGGCCATTACACATGGAAAAAGTGCATAGAATATACAAATGATACTAAACAATCCCAGACAAATCACTGTCAAAGTAACATAAAGGATTAAAATAACATTTCCAAGATAAATGCATTACATGTGGGGAACATACCCATAGTTTTTCACAAAATTAAAGTATTGTTTAACACACTACTTTGACTAAATGCCTAGCAAAACATAGATCATTGTTTAAGATAACAACAAGCAAATGATACTTAACTAAACCATCAAGGACTAACATCAAAAGCCTTTTCAGCTGTTGAACCTGTGCCTTG
This sequence comes from Tanacetum coccineum, assembly GCA_026074375.1. Classification (NCBI taxonomy): domain Eukaryota; kingdom Viridiplantae; phylum Streptophyta; class Magnoliopsida; order Asterales; family Asteraceae; genus Tanacetum; species Tanacetum coccineum. The sequence continues at coordinate 20,655 of BQNB010045305.1, forward strand.
TGCATCAAATTTAAACTTCTTTTCTTGCATGTTTCTAATTCTCTCCGATCTTCCTCTGTTTTTGTGATATATTCTGAAAGGTACATATGGTTCACTCCTTGTTCTTTTTCCTTTCTTCTTTGCTGCATTATCACTTGCACGTACAGATGGAGCAAGTTGAACACTTAGACCTTCAGCAAATGCAGGTTCAGATTGAGCAGGTTGAACACTTGCAGCTTCAAAAAAAGATGGTTGACCATGTGTTACAGATTCCTGAGTGTTCACCATGAAGTTTATTGATGTTTTGGTTCTGTTATACATTTCAACATCCATTGACTCTTCTTGGTTAGGGAATCTGTAGTCATTTAATGGATCAAACATAGCCTCCCATTGTTGCTCTTCTCTTTCCCTTTCCGAATCCATTATCTTAAACATGAATTCTTCCTTCCTTGATTGCTGCAAAGCTTCTTCATCTAGATTATCTTGGTGTTCTTTTTCTTTCTTTTGCCTTAGATCTTCTTGCTCATCCAAAAGTCCTTGCATATATTCATCTTCCATACTTTGCCTGATGTCATCTTCATCTATCAACTATACAATAGAATACATTCCATATCAGTCAACTATATAATAGATTACAAGTTATAACAGTATAAACATAGATTACAAGTATAAACATACATTTAGTCCACTAGTAGATCATCTTCTTCCTCCTCTGCCACCACCTCTTCTTCCTCTTGCTCCACCTCTTCTACCTCTTGCACCACCCATAGTTTCCCTGCCATCACTACTTCCTCCTTTGCCACCACTCTCAGCACCCATACCACCTCTGCCACCACTCTCAGCACCCATTTGACCTCTACCACCACTCTCAGCACCTATTTGACCTCTACCACCACTCTCAGCACCCATTTGACATCTACCACCACTCTTAGCACCCATAGCCCCTCTACCCCCACCTCTAGATCCTCTGCCCCCACCTTTTGCTAAAGCATATTGAACATTTGGTTCTCTTCTTCTACTTGGCACTTTTTTAACAATTGTAATAGGTTTAGGCACAAATGGATTCTCACAGCTTGCTTTGTTATGACCAACACCTTGACAGTTGGAGCATCTGATTTGCTTCCCAAGTCTGCACTTGAGAGTTATTTTCACCAGATGCCTTGATTCTCTTCTTCCTGGGTCTTCTAGGCATTGCCCTAACTATAGGGGGTAAGGGTGGCTGGTTATTGGTCATTTTCCACAAGTTTATGTTAGGAACTGGTCTGATAAAATGTTAATAGGTCCTTACCCAAACCTCTTGACTGTATGAGAAATGTACTCCTTCATATGGATCCCTATTTAAGTACATGTACCCTGCAACAACATGAATGCAAGGCACACCACTTAACCGCTATAACCTGCAACTACATGTTCTCAAACACAAATTCACTGCATAAGCTTGATCTCCACATCTTACTTCCAACTCCTCATAAGCACTAGGGAAAACATACCAATTTCTGCAAATACATAAAAACAAGTTATAAGTAAAAAACAATTTCTACAAATACAAGTTAAAAACAAGTTTAATCTTCAAATACATATGTCTAACCTTTGCTCTTTTTTGAGGTACTCTAGTCTTTTCCTAACTGTAGGAGTGATTTGGTCTTCCAAGTTAACTGCCAACTTGTTCATGGCTACCAATCTCTGCATGATGTATATTCTTATGTCTTCCAAGATAGTAATAATTGGCTCTGATCTTTGTAGCAATATAGCCTTATGATAACTTTCTGATATACCATTTTCAAAAGCAGCACACTTGACATTAAGGTTGAAAAAAGCTCTACACCAACTATTTGGATTTCTCGCTACCAGGTACTCATAAGCTTCAAGATTAATGTACTTCAGATCATCCATCTTAGCATAAAATAGTTCTTCCATTGTACTTGAAGTTGTACCCCAGAATAGTCTTTGAAGCTGTAAACCACTATATTTCTTTTTGAAGTTGGAATAGACATGTCTTGTACATTTTCTATGCTCTGCATTAGGCAATCAATCACCAACAACATCTAATAATCCATGTACATATGAAAATAAATGAATAAACAATCTATTTTTATAGTTGTATAATAGTTATTGGGTATAAACTTACTAACCTTATGTGAGTATGAAATGAGTGTTAATCCAATTCCTTGTTGTAGATTCCGATCATCATGGAGCAGTGACAACACAAGACACAAGGACAAATCTATGCATCGATTTATCTACCATTTAACTACAGCTCCAAAGCAATAGGGTATACATCTGCATGTTGCATCCCTATCCTATGCTAGTGAGCAAACATCACCTCTACTACATGTATGTTTCAGAAAGCAACCATCTAACCCTATTATTCTCCTACAACCATCCAACCACCACATACTTTCATACCCATAAAAAGATATAAATCTCTTAAAGTATATACTATTCAAACTCACCTCTTCCACCTCAAGTCTAAACAAGTGTAAACCTGGGTGTTTGATCTAAAGAGCGTGCATATAGAACCATAACTTGTCATAATGTTCAATATCGCTCCCTCATGGTTATAAAGTGCCCTTATTGCTTGGGCCCTTTTTGCATTGACCTAAGCTAACAGATCAATTAAAAACACTGTCCTAATTTGATCTCTCATTTTGATGTAGTGGAAAGAATGGGTCATTTATTATGTCTTCTAGAAAAAAAGGTAATCAATCCATTTGTAAGTGACAAGTGAACCAAGCTTGTAATTCCTAGAACATTTGTGATCATCATGCATAGACTTAATTTGGAATAAGTGTTCATTGTGCATCCATGAAGCCCACAGCCTAAACCCGCAAACTGGTATACTCTTCTTAGCATCTATAATTTTCTTCTTTGTCCATTTTGGTGAGGTCTGAGGGGTCTTAGGTGAGGTCTGAGGGGATTTAGATGGTTGACTTTTACTACTTCCCTCCCCAGCAAACTTAGTAGACTTTTTGTTTCTAGTTTGGATTGGTTGGCTAAAACTAATTTTTTTTCTTAATACCAGACTTAGTAGACTTACCAGCAGACTTAGTTGACTTAGCACCTTTCTTACTAGACTTAGGAGCAGACTTAGTAGACTTGGATGATTCTGCATCTTCATCAGGAAACAAAGACTTTTTGATTTTTTTTCTTTTTGTTAGTATACTTACTACCAGCAACCTACACATCCTCAAACACTCCTACCACAGAAACAACAAGCCAGATCCTCCAGTCATGTCCTGGCATATAACATAACTGTTTATCACAATTGAACTATGTAATTATCTAAAATCTTGCTTCAGTTGATCAAGATGCTTCATGACCCATCTAAACAATGTCATAATTATTCCAACGGAATTGTGGGGTGTGTTTTGGATAATAACACCTTTTTGTGCTTATGAAATAGGGTCCTATTGTAGAGCATCATCAGGGGTCCAATCTAGATCCTCACCTTCTGTTCACAATGGACTAACAACATCTAGGTAATCCCTTAACATTTCATTGTTGCCACACAATTTGTTTAAAAATGGGTCATGAGTTGGTAAGTTCTTAATGACTACATTTTCCTCCCTTTCAGTGTGAAAATCTACGTTATCAAAATCCTCAATCTCATCACTGCTATAATATTCATCACTAGACCCACCACTTAAAACCCCATTAGCTTCTTCATTAATAACTTCCATGACATCATAGACCAAAATGATCGAACAAACAAAATCAACAAACCATTTGTTTTTCATACCCAACCCTAACAAAAATCTTGAACATACAATATACTGTCTTAAGTTACTTTTAATCCCTAATTCAAAAGTGTTCTAATAGGCAGTAAATTACAGACCTAATACAAAGCCATGAACTAGATGTTTTGATATATCGAGAAAAACATCAAAGCTCATACCTTCAAAATCGATATCAATGATTTGTTTTAAATCACCTTGTACATATCTTAAAGGGCTAGGAATGAAAATGCCATCATGGTGTAGGTTAATGGTGAACACTTGATATGCAATTAACATAAATAATTATTAGGGTTTTCAAAAATTAAGGTTTATAAAAATTGGGTGTTTTAAATCAAAATAAAAGAGATGGGAAACAACAATTAAAGGTAAATTAAAGACAAAGAATGTTAATGTACCAACCTTTGACCATCGTCAATGATTCTTTAAGTATTTGAAACGTATTTGGGAAATAAGGGTAACATAACAGAGGAGTTGGGAGAAAGCGTCTTTGGGTTAAAAAATAAGTAGAAGTCACACTTGTATTATAATATTAGGTCTACACACTCAGTTACAAGCGCCAATCGATTAGTCAAAAAAACAACATCGTCAAAGGTGAGGTGAATTCCACACATGTAATATAATACCACAAAAATCCACAGTAACATAATATCCAACCACATCATGAACTCAACAAAAAAGATAAAAGAAAAATGATCAGTGATTCGTTCATTTTAATAAATATTCATCCAACAAACATTTATTCAAAAAAAAAAAAAACAAAACATGTCAATAGTCAAACTTCCTCAAAGGTGAGGTGTAATTCCAACTCAGGAAAAAATAAAGAAAAATGACGTGTCGGTCATTTTAATAATTCAACCAGTAACCTGGCGGGATATTGACTAGATTGGAACAAATTTGAAAGTTACAATACCTATACTAGTAATAAAATTAGTTTGTTACCTAGATCGGTAAATTTTGGAAAGTTCGTTGGTAATATATAGACTTAACCCTTAATATTAAACATCTGTACACATTTGATAAACTTATAAAATGAAATAACAATGAGTCCTTATTAAACACATATAGCAAAAATAATTTTTTTTGGGGACATTTTTACTTAAACTCATATAGAGGAAAATATGAGTTGTTCGTATACGTACAACATCGTTTATTTATTTATATACACAATAATTCATGCTTTCATTTTGATATTAATAATTTTGTGCATATATATGTTGTATTATTAAAACAACATATATGTTGTATTTTTAAAATATAAAGTCTAGGCATATACAAAGTCTAAAGGGTTATTTGTTTAGTTTTTGAAGTTATTAAAAACATAAAAACTTATAAATTTACACTTAACTCTATATTATTTATTTAAAATTTAACCACTAAAGTTTTATTAATTACCTCATCTTTTTAAAAAAAATTCTTTTCACAAATTTGACACATATATTTTTATATGTTTTTTCCTCCACCAAATACTTCCACCAAAATTTGTAATTTTGACCAAAATTGATTCAATTTTGACTATTTTTAACTAATCAAATTGCACGATTTTGCTTGTGTCAAAATCAAACGTTCTAATTGGTCCAATTTTTTTTCCAATAAGATCAAATCTAATAGAAAACTTCGAAATAATGTAATTTTTTATTATATAAAAGATGTGAGATTAAAATTTTTTCTTCTGCATATATTCAAATTGTCTAAGAATTAGTACTTATTAAGGGTGAGCATATTGGATCGTGGACCGGACCGAACTGACCAGACTGGACCGAACCTATTTCGGTCCGGTCCTCGGTCCACACTATACATCATGTTCGGTCTTCGGTCCGGTCCAGTCTTACGTACAACCGACCAATCATGCCTTCTTGGATCGGACCGACCGAAGAACCGGATCGAAGACATTCGGTGCGGTCCTCAGTCCATAATTTTGGGCTAAAACGATCTCGGTCCGATCCGGTTTCTTTCGGTCCGGTCCGGGTTTGACCCGATGCTAACCCCTACTTCCTATAACATAAAATTTGAATATATCAATTTCATCTCCTAACTCGTATGTGAAACGGGTAAGAGGATGTTTAATGATATACAAACTCCCCTTTAATTCGTGTTTAAATCTCCGGCATTTTGATTGATTGGTTTAGTTTGATGGATGAATCCAACATGGGTTTTTCGAAAACTAACTCCCAATCTCCCTTCATTCCTCACATCACTCACTTCATTGTCACATTCACATCATTTCATCTTCATAAACCCACACCAATTATCCACTTTACTCTCCATTTGTGCCAAACTATCCTATTTCAAAACTGGCTCTTCAATCCATGCCTCCATTATCAAAAACCCATTTTTCCATAACCCAATTGCTATCTGGAACTCACTCCTGTTCCTGTACTCCAAATGTGGCTATTTTTCTTATGCACATAAGGTGTTTGATGAAATGCCAGTCAAAGATGTTGTGTCGTGGAACACGGTTTTATCAGGTTTTTTTAGGAATGGTCTGGTTGGAGAGGGTTTTGGGTGGTTTAACACCATGTATGGGGACGCGGGTGTTTGTCGATTTGATCAAGGGAGTGTTACTACGGTTTTGTCTGCGTGTGCTGGATGGGAGTTTGCTAATGTTGTTAAGATGGTTCATGGTTTGGTTGTTTTGCATGGGTATGAGCTGGAAACGACTGTTGTGAATGCTTTGATAACGGCGTATTTTGGTAGTGGGTGTTTTGAGGAAGGAAGACGGGTTTTTGTGGACAGCGGTGATAGGAATGTTGTTACTTGGACGGCAATGATCTCGGGCCTTGCTCAGAATCAGTTTTGTGAAGAGAGTTTGGAAGTGTTTGTGGAGATGCGTAAAGGGTTAGTGAGTCCAAATACGTTAACGTATTTGAGTTTGCTAATGGCGTGTTCTGGATTAAAGGCGGTTATCGAAGGGTGTCAGATTCATGGACTTGTTTTGAAGTTAGGTATGAATTTGGATTTGCATATAGAAAGTGCACTTATGGATATGTATTGTAAATGTGGTGGCATGCGAGAAGCATGGCAGATATTCAATTCTGCTCAAGCTCTTGACGAGGTTTCCATGACAGTGATTCTCGCTGGTTTTGCGCAAAATGAATGTGAGGACGAAGCAGTTCAAGTATTTGTCAGGATGGTGAAGGAAGGAATCGAGATTGATCCAAACATGGTATCTGCTATTTTAGGAGTGTTTGGTGGTGATACTTCCTTGGCTTTTGGTAAACAAATCCAGTCATTAACTGTTAAAAAAGGGTTTGGTTCAAATCCGTTTGTTAGCAACGGGCTAATTAACATGTATTCTAAATGTGGTGAGTTAGATGAATCAATCAAAGTCTTTGAAAGAATGCCTCATACAAACTCGGTTTCATGGAACTCCATGATTGCAGCTTTTGCGCGTCATGGTTATGCTACTAAATCTCTTGAATTATATGAAATTATGAGAGAAAAAGGTATGCAACCAACAGATGTTACCTTTCTTACATTGCTTCATGCGTGTAGCCATGCAGGTTTAGTAAGTAAAGGCATGGACATTTTTGAATCCATGAAAAAAGACTATGGAATAAGTCCAAGAAAGGAGCATTATGCTTGTGTAGTTGACATGTTTGGTCGAGCCGGGCATCTGAATGAAGCCAAAAGTTTTATCGAGGGACTACCCGTAAAACCTGATGTGCAACTTTGGCAAGCACTGTTAGGTGCTTGTAGTTTTCATGGTAACTCAGATATGGGGAACTATGCAGCCATGAAACTATCTCTCGCAGCACCAGATAGCCCGGTGCCTTATATATTGATGGCGAATATTTATTCTTCAGAAGGAAAATGGAAAGAGAGAGCTGAAACTATAAGAACTATGAAGAAGGTAGGAGTGGCAAAGGATACAGGGGCGAGTTGGATCGAGATGGACAAACAAGTTCATAGCTTTGTTGTTGATGATCGTATGCATCCACAAACAGAGGTAATTTTTGGTGTTTTATTAGTGTTATTTAGGCATTTGACAGATGAAGGATATGTACCCGATAAAAGATTCATTCTACGCTACTGGGATGAGGAAGGAGTATCTAATTCATTGCAAAATCAAGATGAATAATGTAGAACTATCATAAAAGAAACCGTTGGTGTAAACAAATTCTGTAAATTGAACGAGAGTAGGTTTTCTTTATAAGACAAGGTATTATTTGATGCTGTTAAGGGCACATGCCTGGGTCAGCTAGTCCCTCAAGTCAGCAACCATGTCAACTGTCATATGCTCAGTCAACCCAGTTTCGATCGGCCGGGGCCTTCACCGGTGCGACACGAATATACCCATCAAATATATTTTTAAATCATTTTCTTTTATTTTGAACGATAAAAGTGTTATCTTATAAGATTAGTGTTTACGGCGCCTCATTTTTTAGGAAAAGGTATGTGGCTAAAAGGAATAGGAAACTACAAATATTTTAGTTTGTTTAAAACTTCTGTTTTCTTGTTTATTTCATTAATCAAACTATATCCTGATAAGAATCAAGGAAGGATCAGTCACGTGGTGTTAAATATTAAAAGAAATTGTGTTCTGTTGTTTGGTGGGAAAAGTGGCTACACACTTTTCTTGCTATAAATACTTGATTTCATTGTTCATTCAAGTTAGTTAGATTGTTAAATACGTTTTTCTTCCTCTCTACTGTAATCATTCAAACTATCATAATACACTCAGGCCTATTAACTCAAGATTTGTTCTCCGTTAGAATCTTCTGTTGATTTGGTTATGATCTTTTTCATTTCAGTCTTTGATTTTCATATTATGCTATGGTTCTATGTTTGTTTGCCATATACACAATCTGTAAACTTGTACCAGCGTATTCACCTGGGCCCTCTACTTTTGCACCTCTCGGATAAGGTGAGATGAAGGGCAGGTCGCCTCAGTTCCACCTTTTGCCCTAAACTACTTTAGTTCATTTGATGGTATCAGCTAGTACTAATTGTTGATATCTCCTCATCAAGTTCAAATGTGACCAATGGATATTTAAATCATAGATTAGCACACAAGTAAATGGTATAAACTAAGATACAATGGTCAAGTGACTAACTTTATTACTAGTGCCCAGATATTATACACTAGGCGAGTCGGTGTACATCGAATGTGTATATGTAGTTATAAATACCATCCATTTATATATACCATTCATTTATCATCATTTTCCCTCGGTGCTCGTCCCACTGTGATAATTGCAAGTGGCAATCCTCCACAATTCTCACATACTGCCTTTGCAATGAGTTCTATCTCATCGTTATGGATTGGACTTGATCTGCTTGTGAATAAATTAAGATGAGAATGAACTTTTTTTTTGTAGCAAATGCTCAAGAAGCCTTATCGATCTCCATAACACATTTTCATCCGTCAAGAGTTCCGAATTTTTTGCATTTGCAATATCTAGTTGAAATTTCTCCACATTAAATGTATTTGAAACATTTCAAATTGCTTACATTGTATTAGCTCGTTATAAATTATTTACATCATAATAGATGTCGTGCCGACACCCCCCATTCCATGAACACCAATTTTACTTGTATATACATCAGCCAATAGTTTCCAGATCACGCCCGGAAACTCTGAAAAGTTTTATCAGACTATCATGCAACAATCCAGTTATTGGTAGGATTCTCCCTGTATCTGGAATAGAATCAACAAATAGCACATTTGAGAATACTCCTTTAGCATGAAGCTCGCACATATCATTAATTCTCTTCACCATCACTTTCCCTAATCTATACTGTGAGATAATTAGGGAAACATCCTTTCATACTTCTCTCAACTTCAGTGTTGATGTTCCTAACTTCCATTACAAGTTTCTCAACGTTTTTCAGCCACAATTGTATCTCACGTCTGAGCTTCTTTCTTTGGTTCACCATTGCACTACTTATTTCTGCTTGTAAATCGTTTTCTTTACTTGTGAGCTCTTTCATTTTACTATGAAATATCCTAACTCTTTCTGCCAGATTTCTTGAATATACGCAGCACCTCTAGTCAAGAGCAATGTTTTAAAAAGCTCTAGGCGCACTGAGCATAGGGACCCTTGGGGCCTAGGGCGTTTATATTTAAAATAATTTACTTCTGTAAATTGTTTATATTTAAAATAAATCATAGCAGAGGCCGTTTTTGCATATTTCACTAAGGGGGCAGGGCGCATGAATTGGCTGCGCACCCGTGCAACCTGTCTGCAATGCCACTTGTTGTCGTGTTGACTCTTATTAGTCAACGTGCCCGTCACAAGGACGCGTCAAGAACATGTGCCACCGTTGGCCATAATTAAAACCCCATCCGTTTTTAAACGAGCCTTGAATAATCACATAGGTATGCAGAGTTTCCTATCATTTTATCACATACTATTCTAACTGAATTGGTAAATTGAATATAATCTTCCGTGTTTATCTACTCCCTTACTGAAACTCTTCAATTTACTTGCAGAGTTGCAGTATACCATTACTTTTATCTAGACTTTTGTACATCCACTTAATTTATGTGCTTCAACCATCAAAGTTATTGCCTCTAGAAATAGATGATTTTTCTGCTACAATACGTGACCGCCCAACACAAAAGCAGCAAACAAGCCAAAACAAAACATGATAACGATAACTAGTTAATGGTAGTCTACTGCCATATAATTGTAAAAATATAATAATTGCAATTGTGACGAGACAGTTACAGATAATCATCATTCAAATATACTCGACCATCAGGTGTCGTTGACCAAGAAATCGCCAAAAACATAAAGCGATATCCGTTTATACACACATTCTGAAGTAAGTGCAGAATTATACTCGCAAGCTATTTGATTATTTCACTTGGAGATAAATTTCATGAATCTGTTGAGTGAATTGAAAATTCCTACCGCTTGATTAAGCATTGATGGACCCTCCTCTGAATCATCCCCGCCGCCTCCAAATATAATCTGCAAACAACCAAAATCCCGTTTTTTTTATTTATGATTATAAACCACAAAAACGAAGTATCATTTCATCACTATACTAACATCTATGTCTTCTGAGTCGGGACGGCTTATCATTTCCTTGGATAGTATGTAACGGTTTGGTCTGTCCTTGTCATCAAAGAACACCTTCCATAATCTGGTGAGGTGTTGGGAAAAAGAACGCGTTAGATTAGTCAAATGATGGGAGACTATAAAATAAAATATAAAGTCCACACGAGTATTACCCGGGATAGCATCTAAATACAGCCCCCGTCGGCAGAGGTTTCATTGAGTAAACGGTTGTGAAAGTTCTGCATGGCGTAGATTGAATAAGATCTAAATATTAGAGTATTATAGAAACAGGCTATGAACTATCACATAAAAAAAGTACAAATATATAATACCATAACAGATTTTTTATATATACCTTCTTTATTTTTTAGACATTTAAGAAATGCACATAAATACCCTAAACTCCTCTGGATATGTTTATGTGCAATAATGATGTTGTTTGGTTAGTAGAGAGTTACCTTAAAAAGTATTTTCTCAACTTCCTTACGTTGAATCCAATTCCAACTTCCTCGCTGATAAGACGTGGGTTCCACATAATGAGAGGTCGTGGCTGGTACGGAATGAAGATAACATTAGCAACTTTCTTATAGATGGTGGTATTGAAACATAACCTAAGGTATAGAAAAGATCCAGGACGAGAGAACACAAAGGCTTAGTGAGCACCAATGCGGGACATAAACACCGTACATACACAAGGCAAAGGATAACTTTCTAGGTATATCCCTAGTCATTTACAGTATAAAGTATACTGCCATCGATACAGTGCAAGATAATCTCAAAGAAGTGTCTAATATACTGAAATTACCTACTTATGTTATCTCAGGAGCTCAAAAAGCTTGAGCTCCTCCAGGACTACATACGTTCGTAGAAAGGCCTATGATGCCTCACAATATACATCTTGTATAACTATCAGAATATTAAGTGGGTCCCAAAAGCATATCTTCCTATGTTCTCCTATATATAATATGACTCACATTAATGAGGAGCAAACATGATGCGGGAGCGCAAAGCCAAAAAGAGATACGTGGTATACTATTCGTTGTATGGAGCGCTAAGGCCGCAAGGCAGGCAGTCGCGCTTGCTCTGGGAGAGGGGGCGTTGCTCACATATGCGAAAGGGTCTTTGGAGCACTAAGGGCGACTAATGGTTGCTCCGCTCGAGAAGACTGAAACCATCACGTGGTACAGAATGAACAAACATACATAATTTTTCTCAGATTGCTATGACACATTAAAGCAAAAAATGGACGATAAAATCAAAAACCAAATTGATAAAAGTTCCAATGTGAGGCTTAAGAATTACCGGGTCATCTGAAAGAGTAGACGCTATTCGCTCTACGTATTCCAACATTTGGTAATCTGGAAGTACCATCACAACAATTTCATCTTCTTTATCCACAGGCTTTCGGTCACTTAAGCTGAATATAATGCCACAATAAGTCGGCAAGATTGAACATTCAAAATCAAGAAGGTACCAATACCATATGCTTTGCATTAACCAAATGATGATTGTAATGAAAAGTACCTCGCAAAACCAAATGCGGCATCATTCCAGTTGTACTTCAGAAGTGCAGCAGCGCCAGCATCAGGAAATATTGCTTTCACTCTCTGGATAAGCATTGATATGAATTCATAAGGGGTGGTTTGAAAGTGCGATTGCAAATAAAATACTGTGACTTCAAGAATCAGATGTTTGCATGTGAGAAAGTGATTATATTATACTGAACAACGAGAACCAGATAATCAACCGTAATAAGAGAGTTGTAGGATATATTTCATGGACATGTTCTGGTGTTTTTTTGGGACCATGGTTTATTGTGTTTGATGTATAATAACCATATAGGTATCTTTTAATGTTTGACAACTCCTTTATTTATGTAACTAGTAGGTAAGATGAAAGAAAAGAACATTGTTGTGAACAAAAGAGCGAGCTTTATGTGAAAGAGGAGCATACTATATATATCTCAAATTAGGTCAAAAAGGAGTAAATAGTAATTTATTGCATCCTTGGATAATCAATGTTTGCGGCTGGTACTGTTTATTTAATAATCAGAAGCAAGATTGTTTTATCTAGACATCAGAAGCTAAACCACATAATAAGTTCTAAAATGTAAATTCAAACATCCAGGAATTAGAATCAGATTGATAAAAGTTACGGTTACTGTCACTTAACTGTACATTTATCTCACTAATCATCTTTTTTCTGCAACAACTGCTTAACTATTTCCCAAAAATTGATTAGTTTGATCATCAATAATTAGATATCATAAGTTTTTAACAAACTCGAAAAAGTGATTACGATAACACAAATCCAAATAATCGTTTCGAACGAAGATCCAAACATTCCTTATCTTAATTAAAGAAGTGTGGAACTCTAATGTAGCAGGGGATTATCATGTATTTGTTTCGGTGAAAACCCAAAAGAAAGACCTGCTGTTCTATCTATAGGTCAAACAACTATGTATCTTTGCCTCTTTAGCATGAACTTCTAAATATGTTACGGAGTTATTGAGTTACTGACTCAAGGTACTATTTGTTCATATTATTCTTCTCAACTCTTTATTGTCGTTTTATGGTTACTATCTGCATATTATAAACCTCTTGTTCCACGAAATAGATCTATGGTAAATGTAAATCTGATCCACATAGACAAAGAGTATTAAGTTACACTACTAACCTCACATCCTGTTTCTTTGATGAGGGTATCTACAAAAATTCTTGACAGTTCCCATAGTTCAGCTTGGGCACCTTCATCGTCAAGAAACTGCAACTGCGGGATAAGGAGCTCTACCTGCCAAAAAAATATATTACAACTAAATGAGACATCATTAACATAGTGATAATTGTACTTGACTTTTAGCTTCCAAAAATCATTGTACACGTAAAGATGCTGTAAAAACTTTGTACTCAGAAAACATGAGAAGTATTCTCTAACTTCTGCTATAGTATTTCTGTATGGGGTTTTCCGTAAGAAAACTAGAGTCAGCATAAGGTAAAAGATGAAAGTTATAACAAGTTCAAACAATTAGATAACATTTGAGGTTCAAAAATGGAAAAATGGTGAATAGTTCCCTTACAAAACTCCGGTAGGGGATAACTGATGATAAAGTTACGTAGTTAATGATGTAACGAGGCCATTAAGAAACTTTATACATATATGTGTTTGCCGTGTTGTTTACTATCTTATTTGAAAAAGAGACTTTAATAGTACAAATCAACATATTTCTTTCATACAAGATATACGTGGCGATATTGGATACATTAAATACTTTGTAGCACATACAATGGCTCTCATCCCTCCCGAGGCTACAAATTCAGCACTTGCTTCACTTGATTGTCGAACTGCACCCTCCAAATCTGAAGGCAAGCAACTGAAAGACATATCTCATATTAAATAGCACACAAGAATCAAATGGTATACATGCCATGCCCGTTTTAAAATCAACATGATCAGAGGAGAATGAAGTGTGACTTTCGGTTTTATTAAGCATGGCTAATGCAATTAAAATGGAGACCATTGGATGCCACTGTTTGCTTGTGGCATTCTTATAATTTATAATTCTTAGAACACATAACAACAAAGTAAAGAGATCATGTTTCGCAACTTATAAGCTGTAACACCATCAGCATTGGTATTAAGATAGAAAATTGGTGCCAGTTGCCATTGATTCATAACAATGTCCATAAGTTTTTACTTTCCAATATCAGCTTATTTGACCTAAAAGTCAAAGTAGGCAACTTTTACTCTATTCTCAAGTCTGAAATATCTAGTTTGTAATATGTTACCATTTAAGATTTTCTGATTTTGTTATCTAAGATACTAAGATTTTCTTCATGGCCTTATAGAACTAAAAACATTTTTTAAGATCAAATTTTCAACCTTACATCACTAGTCAAGCATTTCATATACAAGCCGGTTTATTTTGAGTGCTCAAGCAAGTATACAAGCTGTTCTAAGCTATTTTCCACCCTTTAATCCATCCCATTTTGCATTCCAAAATCAGCTAATTGTGTTCACCTCAAAAGTCCAAGTATGCAATTCTTACCCTTTTTGGCATTTTTAGATTATTTATTTGTGTTTTTTTCTAATACTCAAACATCACCACATATAATATAATATAGAAGGAAAATATGAAATATATAGGAAGGATTTCGAACAACACCTGTCATCTTCTTCTTCTACTTCTTCAAGTGTTTGTATTTGTTGAATAGTTGAAGGTGATGGAATAATATTATCATTTAAAGAAGATGGACCATCAAATTTGTCAAACTTAGCATATGTTGTAAACTCAAATGGAGGTTGTCTGCGGTATGAAATTCCATAATACCCACAAGTTTCAAAAGTAGTGTGGAGAAAGGATGATGATGATGATGAGGGTAACTTGGGAACTTTAGTAGCAGAAGAAGGAGAAAAGGATAGTGGGTTTAAGTGATAAGAAAAAGCCATAATATATCAAGTGAAACAAAGAAACAAAGATATGGAACACATTCAGAATTGTTTACGAGGATAATGCTAATCCGTGCACACGCTGCCACGTACCCATTAACAACTCTATTTTGTATAATACCAAATAAGTTTCTATTGCTTCTTTAGAGCGGGTGGTTTTTATTTCCCCGCGTGCGGTCGGAGCGCATAACGCGAGCCTGACACCGGATCCCACGTTATAGGCTCTCGCACCAGATTTACCAATCATGTTATTTGTTTTTCTTTTCTTCTAATTTTGAGACGTTGGGTAGCAGTTAAAAAACTGGACGTTGGGTGCTCAAATAGAGCTGTTTTCTAACATTAATACTCACGTTTTTTTTTTAATTTTTTATTCTTTAAAATCTTATAAATACCTCATAAATTTTCTAATTTTTACACACTTCTACCTTACTTTCTACCTCTAAGCTCAACAATACATCTTTTAAAAACTACCGACAGTCTACCGCTAAACTTACAAAAATGAATCCCGATCAATAGATCAATCAAATGCTCGCTAACTTGCAAAACCAAATGCTGAATTCTTCATCTTCCTCTAATCTGAAAATATTAACCGGAAAATGGACTCCCATGAACCGAGAATTTTATAAGTGTAACTCGCTTGTCGATCAAACCACACGGTTTAGTGGCGAAAATGATAAAGATTTAATGATGTGGGTTGAACTTTCGTATCGCGACAATGAAGGGAGAATTTTTTTCACAAAAAAAGCTTGAAATTTTTTAGAAGACAAACACAAATGGTTGAATCCCAATTCGACACATATTAGAAAAATCAAAGGACCACAAACAGAAGAAGAACTCAGGCTTGGGGATGATGTTTTGCCGCGTCCATCGGCAAAGAACAAAAGTCTAAAGGTCAATGATCTTCAAACTCAATAACCACTTCTTCTTCACAAGAAATATTTCACGAATTGATGTAACAACAATTCTTTTTAGACCGTGAGGCAAAGATGAAAGAAATGAGAAACGAGACTAGGGCGAGAGTGGAACTTCTCAAATCTCAAACACGGAACGAAGACTTGAGGACGCTTGCAATCAACGCCGACGGGATGGATCCGATCGACAAGACTATTATCGAGGAGGTTAAAAAGGAAATTCGGGCCAAATATTTTTCCCAAAACTAGTTTAGTTTATGTACTTCTATTTTTATTTCTTTTTTTAATTGTATGAATTTTTTGTCTTTTTTATTAATGAAGTTTTAATTTTAGTTTAATGTATTGTTTTATTTGGGTGATAAAAAATTAAAAATTGTGGAGTCCAAGAGTATAACATGAGTTATGAAAGAAGGGTGCTGTGTGCAGAGTTATAGGGGAAAAATATTGAGGTGAGAGCATTTTTCCTATAACATGAGTCATATGCCTCTTGCGGTGCTCTAAAGATTATAAACTCATAGGTATAACTTTATTATTGATCATTATTTATAAACTAAAAATGCATAACTTTTGTCTTAATAAACCTAAACTCACATATGGGCTCAGGCCTTATAATCTATTGCCTAATACTTTCTCGCAATTTGAGCGGAGAAATCACAGAAACTCGAATTATAGAGTAAACTATAATTACTAAAAAACAAAAACAAAGATAGATATCTTGAAAAAGAATCAAGACTTTGATAGTAACCGGTCGCAGCGTATAAACATAATCTTGAAAAGAGAGATTTTTTTCTGACAAAATGTCTAAACTTATAATGGCGAGTGAAGGCGCTTCCGACTAGTGAAGGCGGCTATTCCGGTAATATTTTCTTCAAAATTTAATTACGAATCCACGGCCACTAACAACATCATCTAACTCTTAGCGGTTTGATAGTTATAAGCAAAACATCGAGTCAATGTTGTTTTTTGAACCCTACGGCTTGTTACGGCGCGTGACGGGGTGTCACCAAAGCTACAACTGCTATTATGGTATGTTTTTCTTCTAAATTTAATTCAAAATCCATGGCCACATACCTCGTCAATTAACTCCTTACAGTTTGTGAGTTGTAGTTGAAACAGTGGGCTGCAGTTTATGTTTTTTTAGTTCGGATAAACAGCAGTGACTATGGCTTGATGAGGGTGGCATTGAGGCGGCGACTCAAAGTGGCCGGCAAGGTCCGAGGATAAGACCCATAGCTCATATACCACGGTAAAGATTGTAAACCCAGTAAGTATAACTTTATTATTTATCATTATTTGTAGATTACAAGTGCATAAGTCTAACCTTAATGGATCTATTGCCTAAGAGTTTCATGAGTTAACACGTAACTTTTCTTTATTCTTTCATTTACTTTCCCTCTTTACTACGTCAGTAAACTTCAATTCCACGTTTGATTACTTCAATACGTGATTTTAATTACATCAATTTAAGATCTAATCATTTTCATTCAGGGTCAACATCTTCAATTCCATGATAAGTTTTTTTTTTCTAGCTTTTCTTTCAAACTAAGACAATAAATCTAATATCATTGTCACTTCTTCACCTTTTGTGGTTCTTTTAATTTTTTTTTCAAATATTCAAACAATTAAAATTGCTTACAAGGTGTTAGATGAAATGTTTTAATGAGCTTTATACCTTATCATCAAAATTAGATACTAAAATTATTTTATGAGAAAATTAGTTATTAATATTTAATTTTTAAAATCACAGATAAACCACTTTGTAAAATATGATGCACAACATATACTAATGAACATCTTTTTTATATTTGATGAATTTTTACTAATGGATCATATTTATGCTTTTTAATTATTTTTTTATTTTTTAAATTAATAAAATATTAGAAAAACTTAATAAAGAAGGCATTTATGTAATAAAAATAAGATGTTCATTATAAGCGTTGTTCATGAATAAAAACACTTGCTTATTATAGACGTTGTTCATCAATAAAAAAATTGGTCATCAATAAAAAGAGTTGTTCATCAATATAAAAAGTTGTTTATCAATAATAATGGTAGTGTTCTTTATTTGACGTTAGTTTCAATTAGTAATAAATGTCTGTTTATCATAGATTTTATTCATCAACATAAAAAAGATTTTCAGCTCTATAAAAAAAAAAAGTATTCATCTCATTAGGACTGTTGCTTATATTTATATATAATACAATTGTTTGTAGGTTATATCTCATATCATGTTGTTCTCGATATAACAAAAAATGCTCTTGTTAATATTCATGGACGCTGCTTATGATCAAAAAAGGTGTTCATCAATAAAAATGTTCATGATATACGCTTTGTATCAGTAAAAAGAATCAATAGGAGACTTGTTCAGTATATGCGTTGTTCATTAATAAAAAGAGTTTTTCATCATAGATCATTAATAAAAAGAGTTTTTCATCATAGATGTTATTAAAAAAAGTGTCTATCATATGCATTGTTAATCAATATAAAGAGTTGTTTATCATATATATTATTCATCAATAAAGACTTTTTCATCATATTCGGTGTCCATCCATAAAAATAGTTTATTCATCAATAAAGGAGTTGTTCATCATATGCGTTGTCCATCAATGAAAATAGTTGTTCATCAATAAAAAGAGATGATTATATTAAAGAGAGTAAATTACATTGTGCGTCCTTGTGGTTTGTGTTGACCGAAGAGCTTCGTCCTTTGACCCAAAACAATGTACAATCTGTCCCTAGAAGCTAAACATTATCCATCGTTGGTCCATCGCTCTAATGACCCTCACTAACTTTCGTTATGTGGTAACACATGATACCCACGTGAGGGTATTTTGGTCATTTTGCCTCCATCCTTTTAACTTCATCTTTTTTATTTACAATATTTATCTTCAATCATCATCACCCATCACCAATCCATATACCTTGTTTTTTTCTTCTTTCATCTTCATATTCACCAATCACCATTAACCACCAATCTAAATACACTTATTTCTTCGTTATCCATATCTTCACCCATTACCATCCACTAACACTCTCACCATACCCAACCACCTTCACAAACCCCTATATATCACATAAAACAACCGGCCCATAACCATTCAATCCTAGATTAAGAATAGTACCACATACTAGATAAGGATTGTATCTACCAAATACCAACATTGTGTTTGAAAAAAAAATTGTGCGATCTTTTCACGATATGCGATTCCTTTTTTCATCTCTTTCACTTTTCCACCATTGTTGACAAATTTCAAGGTTTTTTAGTTGCACAGCCTCTCTTATTCTAGAAGTTCGTTTTCATTCAGGTTAACCTCTTTGCTTCTCTTTTATTATGGGCAGTATTACATCCCTTA
Organism: Tanacetum coccineum; assembly: GCA_026074375.1. Lineage (NCBI taxonomy): Eukaryota > Viridiplantae > Streptophyta > Magnoliopsida > Asterales > Asteraceae > Tanacetum > Tanacetum coccineum. Next base: position 40,088 of record BQNB010045305.1, read on the forward strand.
AATGTGTTCTTACACAAGAACACCTTGATGCTATTTGTGCAAAATATTTTGTTCCGGAGGAAGTTCATCCTCAATTGCCAAGCTCTGATGCCACTATGCATGAAAGACCAGCTGGTAAAGTTGGAATGTATACCCGATTCTTCGACTATGCCAACTATCGTATCCCGTTTTCTACCTTCTTCGTGTCTGTTCTTACTCACTTCCGCATTCCGTTTTCCCAATTGTCTGTATTTGGATCTGCCAAGGTTTCTCATTTTGAAATCCTGTGCCGCGTTTGCAATATTAATCCTAGTGTTGGTCTGTTCCGGTATTTCTATACACACAATTATAAGAATGGTTGGTTTGGTTTTACCAAACGTCCAAACGTCCGTGCTTGCTATTCTAAGAACTTAGATTCTGTCAAGAATTGGAATGATCACTTTTTCTGGGTAGATGAGTTTGTAGTTCCTGCCAATGCTAGGTTTGGTTGGTTTTCGGGTACAAACATTGTCAAAGATCGAGCTCCTGCCCCCTCTGAATATAATGTGGAGCATGTTAATACCCTTATCGCTCAAGCCTCTCCGTTCCTTAGGTTCCCGGAAGAATTTCTTTGCTGGGTTGGCATAAGCCGTAATTACCTTTTGAATAAAGATACTTACCCCCGCTTTGAGTATGAGAACGGAGAGGGTGGGTCTTATTTTCCGTACACACTTTGATTATTGTTTTTGTTTTTTCTGTTTTTCTTGTTTCCTTACTCTTTTTCCCTGTTGTCCTTTGCAGAGATGGATTTGAATGCTTTTATTCGTACCGCTGAACCCCGCAAGGTGAGGATTGTCGAAAGAGCAAGGGCTGAAAATGAAAGGCCTATTGTTACGGTGGCTAAACATCGTACCGTAACCCTACTTCCGACCTCGGTGGTTCGTTCTTCCGGAGAGTTATCGGCTAGCGTAGAGAGAGAATTTGTTAGAGATGCAAGTGTCGGTGATGGTGGAGATCAGGGGGTTGCTTCCGTTGGTGGTCAGGATAATGTTGAACCAATCGTGTCTATCATGGATCATGTTAAAACTAAAACACCCAGGCCCAAATGTACAAAGAAAAAGAGGGCAACCTGCGGAAGTGAGAGGACGCCTGCCGCTTCTCATCCACCTAAAAGGTTGAGGGCTGATTATGGAACCACTGGTGGTTCCGCTACTGGAGGTAAGTCCCCTAGTGTTCTTAACAGGTTGCTCCAAGATTCTCGATTAATGGTAGAACATGGTGTCCCAGCTCTTCCTACCTTACCCTTTATTACTTTATCCGTGACAGCTTCACCTTTGGAGGAGGGCGGAGATCATACTGATTCCGTTACTGGTCCTTCCCTGCGGTCTATGGCTGCTTCTGCAAGGTTTATTGTTTTATCTGATTCTTCTCATCACTCATCTACTAATTCTGCGGGTCCTGAGGGTGATTCCTTTGTTAGGTCCGTTGTTCTGGTGATGACTGAGGCTACCACTGTGACTACCATTGCTACTACAGTTGCTATTCCTGCTGATGTTGGCAAGGATAAGATTGTGCAGCATCCGTCCATTTTTGGTTCTTCTAGCTCATCTGAGAAGACGGATCGTACTCTTAGTCATTTTACAGGAAGGTCAGGTAGTGGTTTTGCTGTCGGGAGTATTCGTGCGGAGGAGGTTATAGATGATGGTTTGGAGGAAATTTATGTTCCCGAGTAGACCGTGACCAAGGGTTTTGAGCTTAATGATGGGCGTTCTTGTGCCAATATGATTGATCATTTCACTCCTCCTGCTTTCTTCAAAACTGTTTGCGGAATAGAGCATGAACAATTATTTGCTGAGTTTAATGTGTCCGCCGCACGCAATTTAAGTTTGAGCTCAGAGGTGAGAATGCGTGCGGAGTACAATATTTTGGAGAAAAGGAAATGGAGATCCCTTGCTGAGGAGAAAGATAGTTTGATGGGGGCGAAAGATTAGGAGATTGAAGAGTTGAGGTCCCAATTGCTGAAAGCAAAGGAGGAGTCTATGATGGTAGCCCAACTCCGTGCTCGTGTTTCTAGCCTTGAAACCATTGAGGGTTCGCTTCGAGGCGAAGTTGCTTCCGTTAAGGGGTATAACGACCTTCTTGAACAAGAGCGTAATGTTTTGAGACTACAAGTGGCAAGGCTTGAATCTACCGCTGCTGAAAAGGACCATGAACTCTCTAACTTGGAAATCTCTTCTTCTTCTTTGAGGTCTCAGAACCAAGGTCTTGTAAGTCAGGTACGTGTTTATGTCTTTAGCTATTTTTTCTGGAATTTTTGTATTTTCTTTTCTCGCGTGTTGTTTCTTACATATATTATTTATTTGTTTTTTTTAGGTACACGAGTTGGAAACTTCTTCCGCGCGTCTTCGTGAGCAGCTGGATCTTTATGAGGAGAACATGAAACGGTTAGAGGAGTTTCAGGACAACCTTATGAGACCTCTCGAGACTAGGTTAGCAGAGATTGAGGCTGATTTCACCAGGTGTTGTATGCGCTTCCAAGAGAGTTTCCATCCGCACCTCCTCAACGTCGTTGCAGGACGGAGATGGTTACTAACTCACGGGATGAAGCTTCTTATGGCTAAGTGTCTCAATTCGACTGAATATATGGAGGCTCTCAGAAATGCTTTTGGCCGTGCTATAAAGAAAGGAATGCAGGAGGGTCTAGCAGCTGGAATTGAGCATGGACAAGCTGGCAGATGTTTAACTGACCGTGAAGCTTACATTCCTTTCGCGGAGGTTGACTTTAATTCTGCTGTCCGTGATCTTCGTGGCTTGAACTTTCCGCTTCTTTAGGAATTATCAAATAAGAAGGATGCCAGCACATGGAATGTTATGGATCTTCTTCGCTTGGATGATGTCGTGGCCGAGGCCCTAGGGATGACTGATCTTCAACCTGATGTGAATCAATTGATGGTTCCCGTGCATCACGTTATTGGGAGCCAAGCTTTGTCCGTTGCTTTGGATATTTGTCGCGGAAGGGTAGAGAAGATGGAAAGAAATCTTGTTGAGCGTCTCCCTTTCTTGAAAGACGTATTTGTCTCCTTAGATCATCCTTTGTCCGCTGAGGCTTTGATTGAGCCTCCGGTTATAGTTTCTGCTACTAATGCTTTATCTACCGTGGTCATTGTTCCATTCTGGTCCATTCTGTTCCGTGGAAGATTATGAGAATCCTGATTTGGTGGATGTGGTTCCGAAGAACGTTACTCCAGGGCCAAAAGGTGAAGAAAATATCGATGCTTCAACCGGAGGTGATCTTGCGTTTTCTAAATTGGATGATGAAGCTAGGGATGCTGTCTTGTAGGTGTATTTGCTTGTTTCTCCGTGGCCGCATGTGGCCTTTTTGTGGTGGTATTTTGTACTTAACCATTTTTGCAATGCTTCAAGTTTAAACATGTCTGTTATATAATCGCTGCTTTCTTTTTATATCATGTTTGATATCTTTATAGGATAATCTTGTTTGAATATTTTGTGGGTTATTTTCCAGGTACCGGGTTTGCAATACCTATTATGTACTTTGAGTTAATTGTGAGGTTACTCATCCTTTTGCTATATGGAATAACATTGATGGTGGCGTGCTCCGTGTACGCACGGCTTAATCACAACAAATGACTTTGCAAAGTAATAAGTTAGAATTTTTCAAAGCATAACTTGTGAAGGTAGTTAATCTTCACTTTTTTCATTGAAATTAAAAGGCATATTACACAATATTTTAAAAATTACTACAAGGAATAAAGATAAAAATGCCCTTCCCATCACGGAGTCCGCATGGTTAGGCTGCTTACACTTTGTTTAAATAACACTTCTTGAGATTGCAAATATTCCATGTTCGCGGGAGTTCTCTTCCGTTGCGGTCTTTTAACTTGTATGATCCCTTCCCAAGTGCTTTTATGACTTCTTACGGGCCTTCTCTCTTGGGTCCTAACTTTCTAGTGTCTTCTACACGGCTTGCTTCGTTGCTCCGGTACACCAAGTCTCCTGGCTTGAAACTTGCATTTCTAACTTTGGTGTTGTAGTATTTTTCCATTTGCATCTTGCTTTTTTGCTTCTCTTATCGCTGCTTGCTCTCGCTTTTCTTCTAGCAGTTCTAAGTTGATTTCCAATGCTTCATATTTTTGGCCACGTCTACTTCTGCTGTCCTGAACGTGGGCATTCTTATTTCCGCCGGGATGACATCTTCCGTTCCTAAGTTAATAAGAACGGAGTGTCTCCGTTACTGGATTTAATCATGGTACGGTGTGCCCAAAGTACATGAGAAATCTCTTCCAACTAGTTC
>BQNB010045306.1:0-44356 GCA_026074375.1 Tanacetum coccineum
TCCATCCAAGTTTCTCTAACAATCCAACCCACATCTCACTCATTGTTCTTGGTTGATTCATTAGATTACTCGTATTCTTCAGGTTTTACATACATTTTTGGGGTGAGAACATGTTTGTTTACAAATGCATTTACAGGATTGTTTACATACTCATTTACATAGCTCGCTATGGGATACATTACCTGACTTCATTTTTGGTCACGAATGCATACTTTACTTTTGAAATGATTATGGATTAGATTAAGTTGCATGAATTGTTAATTACTCGGAGGGTAAGCGCGAATGTTATAAGATAGATCTATTTGGGATTGACAATCCCCGTTCGGGTGACTAGCTATCACTGGGAACGAACGTTATACCATGTCGGATTACGATTTGATTGGCGCCTGCGGGGCCAACAATCAATACTGCCCGGGTGTTCTTGGAGGGAACACCCATGATGGGAATATTTTATTTGCATACATGCTCGGGTGTTCTTGGAGGGAACACCCATGAGGGGAACACATTATTTTTATTAATGCCCGGGTGTTCTTGGAGGGAACACCTACGATGGGTACATTCTTACGGTGCCTTGAATAAAGTGGCATACATACAAGTCTACGTCGCAGTTTCATGAACTTAGAGTAATTGTAATCATTGTTTTATACTCACACGGATATTTATTGTGCCTTGAATAAAGTGGCAATACATACTTGAAACATTTTGGTGACATTAAATTGGTCATGCATTCTTTATAAATCTTTGGGATTTTTACATGGTACTGTGATGATACAGTGGACAAATACATTCATTTGAAACTTACATTCATATTTAAACTAATCTATGAACTCACCAACTTTAATGTTGACACTTTTAAGCATGTTTTTCTCAGGTGAATTAGATGCTTGGATTATTTGATGTGCATTGGAGTCTTTACATTCAAGTTTTTCATGGTGATGCAATTATGGGACAACTATTATTTTGATTTCAGAAAATCAACGAGATTGTTTTACAAACGACACTTTTTAGAGGTCGTTCTCTTGTATCTAGCGCTGTGTATTATGAAGTAGCACCCCATGTGGTATTCCGCTGCGTTGTATGATTTTTGGGGGTGTTACAGATTGGTATCAGAGCACTGGTTATAGAGAACTAGGTTGCATATTTTACCCTAGACTATAACCGTTTTCACAAACATTGCATCACATCAAACATTTTCAAAGTGCATACACGCTACTTGCTTATGTGCTTACATTACGTGCTGCATTAAGTGCTTACGTGACATACATATATAATAATCAAACTTTTTTTAGGGTGATTGATGATGACGTTGTTCAGAAAAAATGGTCTAAAACTTTAGTCTTTGGTTTCCAAACCCAACAAGTTGAGGCCTTAACAGCATTAACATTATTTCCCTTAACAACATTAACTACTGCTTTTGGCCTAGCAGTATTAACTACTACTTTTGGCCTAGCAGCATTAATATCCTTAATAGTATTAACCCTCTAATTAAAATTACTATTTTTAAGCACTATTCATTATTATTTTTAGGTAAGCAGTATTAACTTGTCTAGCAGTATTAAGTGATACTAAGCCAGACTTTATTAGTACTTCTCTTGGAACCATGTTCTTTTTAGGGCCGGGGTGAGTCTTTTTGCCAAAATTATGATGATTTACTCTTTTAGCATTATTACAAATAGGTTTTGTATTTTGAAACTATTTTTGATTCACCTTTTCACAATCTACCTGCAAGTGATCAAAACTTCCACAAATATAACAAGCTTTATTAAACATCTCAAAGTTACTTCCTAATCTTTGAGACATCATATTATTCTAGTTTCTTTGATTGCCTCTAGGAGTATGAATGTTTCGCCTATTTTGCTCAATATGATTGACAAGTTTCCTAGCAGTTTTTCTTGCTGTTTAGGTTTGACAAACTCTATCTTAGGAAAACTAGGCTTAAATGGTTTTTCAATCTTAGCCTGAGGCAAGTCATCTTCCTCATTATCAGACACACAATCCTCAATAATTGGAGCATCATTATTCTTCCTAACTACTTTAAGCTTTGCTTTACTAACATTAGCTTCACTTTTCTCAACTATAGGGTCACTTATAAACTCTTCTAAAATAAAGAATGACATATCAGGTTTTGGAGGCATAAATTTTCCTGTATAGGGAGGTGGAACAACATTATACCCTAAACATGTTTTGCACTTATCAACTATCTGACAGTCTATTAGTTTGCTTAAGTTTTTAGATGAATTCCTAAAATTTTCTACTGTTATCTGAATTTTTTCCTTTTGTTTTTGAGCCAGTTCCAACTTCCTTCTAAACTCTGTAATGGCTACTTCTCTTAAATGAATCTCACATTTTAAGACCTTGATATCTTCCTCATAAACAGACTTATTTTTCTTATAAACTAGAATTCTTGCTTCTACAGACTCTAAACCTGTTTTATAAGCAATAACATTTAACTTAGATGTCCTTAAGTCTTTTAACAGTTGTTCATTTTGTTGTTTAAGAATTTTAACATTTTCCAAACAAGATGATGAACAGTTTGAATCAGTAGATACCTCAGAGTTAGAACTTGTAGAAGAGTAAGCCATGAGTGTAAAGTTAGTTAGACCTTCTTCTGGTTGATCACTCCAATCACAACCAGAACCATAACAAGACACCAAAGAATTAGAAGTAGTTGTCTCCACTGACACAACCCTTCTTGTGTATTCCCTATTCTTGTTTTCTTGGTTCCTTGGAGCCTTGCACTCCCTTACAAAGTGTCCCCTTTTGTGGCAATTGTAACACTCTACCTTAGACTTATCTAACCCAATGGTCTCATTACCATTAATAGTAAGCTTTCTTCTAGTGTTCTTTAATAATCTCCTTTCCCTCATTGTTAGCATAGCCATCTGCCACCTTAAGTTCATCTCTTCTAAATCATTAGGATGAATTGGTTGCAAGTCCTCATTGTCAAGTTGTAGACTGTTTGGTTGACTTGCAAAGAAAGCACATATAACAGCACCACTCAAGTTATCAATTGTTGTTGAGTTAACAGTAGTAGCTTGAGTGCTAGTAGTTGTAGCACCATGTGCAGTATTAACTGTTCCATTTGTACTACTGGTGCTGTTTGAGGACACAAAGGCTACATTTTGTGTGTTTGTGCTTGAGCTTGATGTCCCTTTAACCTTTGGTTCATAGATCTTCAGGTTGTTGTAAAGATCATCCATGCTTAATGTATCTAACTCAGGCTTGTTCCTCCACATAATGGTATGTGTGTTCCATTCTGGTGACAGATTTCTTAAGAACTTCTAATTTACATCTTCTTGTGAGATACTTTCACCATGAATCTCCAACTAACTGATAAGCTTATGAAGCCTATCAAAGATTTGATCTAACACCTCTAAGCAAGATGCAGTAAAATTTTCATACTGCTCCTTTAGAAGATTCCTTTGAGTCTTTTTAGTAGCATCATTCCCTCCAAACCTCTTCTTAACAGCTTGCAGCAATGACTTGGCATCTTTGATGGAGTTAAACTTTAATTGATGTTCATTAGGGATGCCCATCAATAAAGTGCTTCTTGCATTAACTCTAACCTCCTTTGTGCCTTTTTTTTAGCAGTTGTAGGAGCAATTGTAGTCTCAACACCTTCAACAACTTTTGTTATTGGAGGTGCATTACCATTCTCTATGACTTCCTATAGAGAATAATCAATCACCTAGATGTACTATTCCATTCTCATCCTCCAAAGCTCATACTCACTTGGTTTGAGCATAGTCACTTTTGATGCAGCCACCATATGTACTGAGTCTTGATCCTGTTTCTAGCAATAGTTTCTCAAAGCACAAGCTCTGATACCACTTGTTGATCCCACTTGAATGGATCTTGAATTCCTAAGCTTGTGTAAGGTTTAGTTACGTAAGATAAATCCTACACAACTATGATAGAAACTTTGTAAAATATATCAATGATTATGCATAATCTAATCTTTGATCAATAAGAAGAATATGCATGAAATAATAATTTAATGTAAACACATAGATTAACAAACATAAGCTTTAATATATTAATACGAATACTCTAACTAATATTAGGGTTACAAAACCTTGAATCTATAATGATATCAAAACAAAAGATTTCTAGATTATATTCTTTTAACTCTATGCCCTATAACCTCCTTTTATACATCAATGAGTCCTAGTCGATTTACAATATATTCCTAAAACTTAGAATATTCACTATGATCTATTCTATAAATAACTCATACTTTTATCACGTAAGTAATCTTGATCTCCAATCAATCGTTATCCTTTCTTCTGTCTTTATCCATTCTCTTTTAACAGTAGAAACTCTTTTAGCAGTCTTAATCTTTGAGCAGTTGTAACTTTTGTACTAGCAGTATTAACTTAGCACCAGCAGTAGTAACTTATACACCAGCAGCATTAACTGTGTACAAGCAGTAGTAACTACTTAGAATATTTTCTTCAATCTTCACCAGCAATACTAACTTTACTCTAGCAGTACTAACATATACTAGTAGTAGTAACTAGCAGTACTAATATACACTAGCAGTACTAAGTTACACTAGCAGTAGTAACTAAGTTACACTAGCAATACTAACTACTTAGCATATTTTTCATTAGAGTTAATGAACAACACTAAGTTTTACTTAGCAGCAGTAACACAAACCTTAGCAGCAGTAACTTCAAGATCATCATGAAGTTTTTTAATCCCAACATCGAAAGACCCGTTATGATCTATATGGTTTTAAAGATTTTTCTATTGTCTTTATCGTTTGTGTTGAGAAATCCACTTTCGTAAATTGACAAACAAAATAAGCTTTGATATAATAAGTATCTGGATCATTTGAGTGACACATCTGGTCTAGCCAACTAAATATAAGTCTTAAGTTAATTAAGTTAATTTGTGAAAATGTTTTCTGATGAGAAATCCTTTTTACAAGTTAAGGTTCCATCTTTAAGGTCTTAATCATTACCAATACTTATAAATTATTCTCAACTATCTGAGTAGTCATCTTTATTATCACTGGTAAAACAAAAGTTATTTTAGCTATTAAAGTCAATTTTCATTCTGATTATTTGAACACTACTCAAATCCCTGTGGACTACCTGGTCTTACCTAAAAAAGATTATACTACATACGTGGGTTATACTTTTACCCATCTGTTTCCCTATAATAAAATTGGTATTTTCAGTCATTATAAATTTAAAGCTTTTAAAACACATCAATTATTTATCATTAATCATTCAATATGTCTATGTGTTGTATGATTCATTTATCTTCTTGCCTTTATTTTAACATGCGAGGCTAAGCCCTCCTTTATATTTGCTTATGATTGCATAAAGGTCAGATTATAGATCCTATTACTGTTGCTTTTTGTTGATGAATGTGCACGTTAGGCTTTAGAAAAATAGCTTTTGTCTGTATCACTATAGACACGTCTAGGGAAACATGAGTGGGTAGAAAGGATACCATCGGGTAACAGTCTTCATACTACCTTACCCACTTATATGGTTGATCCCTCTTAAGGTATTTCACACGCATTTAATATACTCTTAGGGGCCTTGTAATAGTCTTCATACTACCTTACTTGTGCGTTGCCCTTATGGAATATTAAATAGACGGCGGGTTTGTATAATCTATTCATGACCTAGGAAATACTAACACAAATCATCACAAGTGTGACAAGGCAACATGATTAGGAGAAGTAATCTGATAAGTAGTGCATGATTAAGTAAATACATCTAATTATCATAAAGTTATCATTAGTAGATTAGATATCAATTAGTTTAGTTATTAGTTAAACAAACGAACCTCTCAAACCATAGATTTACCTACTTTCTATAAAATATAAAAACACAAAAATAATGTTCTCTTAACCTTTAGAATTCTGTTAGACCGTGATCAAGCCTTCCCAACCTATTCCCTTAGAGAACGATAACAACCCCCTGAGTCTTACCTATACTACTACTACAACGGTTAGGTGCTCTGCCTAGGGAGTTGTAAAACTTCATGTAGAAGTCCTACGACGACCGCATCAAGTTTTTGGCGCCGCTGCCAAGGAATAGTTAGGTTTTAATCATAGTTTAACTTAGTTCTACTCGCTTAAATCCTTTCAAGTAAGACTTTAATTTCGTACATTAGCTTTCTTGTAGTCTATCTTTTCTTTGTGTTAAGTTTTTCATAACCCATTCTCATCAACCACAATGGGAGACGTGAATCCTATCCGTACCCTTGTAGATTACTCCAAACCTAGCCACAAAGGCTATAGGAATACCATCAAGCTCCCCATAGGGAACAACGTAGTACCTCTTTGATCCGACATCATCCTGTTGGTGCAAAACAAATGCTCATTCCATGGAATTTGGTCCGAGGATTCAAACCAACACCTCAAGGATTTGTTAAAACTTGTGGACTCACTTGACCTTGATGGTGAAAACAAGGAAAGAATGCACCTGTATTTATTTCAATTTTCCCTTTGCGATCAAGCTAGCAATTATCTTGAACGTCTTCCAGCAGGATCCATCACCACATATGAGGATCTTACTACTCGTTTCCTTTCTCAATTCTTCCCTTCGAGAAGGATTGCGAAACTTCACAATGATATCTTGATGTTCTAATAACATCATGGAGAATCTCTCTCAGAAGCATGGACTCGTTTCAAGGACTTAATCCAAAAATTCCTTCATCATTGCATCGACCTTTGGCTCTAAGTCCAAATCTTTTATCACCATGTCAATCCCGTCACAAGACGAACCATTGACCAATTGGCCGGTGGTAAGCTTCATGACAAAAACACCGAAGACTCCAGGGCATTATTGAGGACCTCGCCCTCTATGGCAATGAAATTTGGAACAACCTAGGGATTTTGCTAAGTTGGTCAAGGCAATCTCTTTTCCTTAAGATGTCCCGAGTATATCTGACCGCTGCTTCATCGAGCTCAAAAATCAAGTCCATCACTTGATGGAAGCTCATCTTGCTCCAACGCAACCTATTTAAGTGAACAAAATCATTACCTCATGTGAGATCTACAGTGGTCCCTACGACACTCATTATTGCATAAAAGATCCTGAATAAGCTTTTGTAGAATACGCATCTTGGTGTACCAACAAGACGGGAAGTAGAACGTTCACTATGAACCAGGGACCAAGAAGCTTTAACAAAGTCGTCAATGCGTAGAAGGAAAAGCCAAATTTTATCTGGTCACACACCTAAACATTCACAAACCCACAGAATGGCTCATTCTCTACCTACTCGTCTAATTACCAAACAAAACTTGAGATGGCACTAGTCGACTTTGACTCTTACCAAGAAAAAAGACTTTCCAGCCTAAGAACTCAACTTGGACAACAACAAGACGACATGATTAGTAAAGTTAATCTTTTATGGAAGACCGTTTCTAAAAAGCTTGATGACACTACCCTTTGTAACACTGCAGGAGGCCTCACAACTCAAATGAATTTCACATCTACCAACTACCATACTAAAGAAGAGCTTCAAAGCAAGGGAATTAAAAGCCCATTAAAGTTACTCACCCTAAAGTATATATCTCATTCATCCGTAATTTAACAAAACAAAAATCCCTCGTCTCCAAAATGTGTTCACTTCGTTAATTCAATCATCATTCTAAACAAGGAGAATGAAGCTGAGGAAGAAGGTAGTGTTGAGCCCAGAAAAACTGAGAACACGAACTATGAAAATGCAAATGAAACTGATGAAGAAGTTGAAATCAAAAAAGAAGTCGAGGAGGAAACTAAAGGAGAAACCAAATAAAACGAGGATGATAACCCAGAACACTTAGACACTTTTCCCATTATAAAAGAGTTAAGGTATCATGTATGGCTTTTGAAAAATCCCCAGCCCCCATGGGTGAAGGCTAAGAACAGAACCAGGAACGTGAATAATGTGAAGTTCTCATGCATGATTGGTCAATTCAATAAAGAGCAAGCCTATTTAGATTTAGAATCACCAATCAACATAATGTTTATGCTTTATTATAACTGTATCATGAGTAATAGGTTAGAACCAAGAAGGAAACGTTCAAACCCTAAGAAAAACTGCAACTTCGTAGGGAGAGTTAAGGGACTAAAAGTTTTTGTTTGGAATGTCAGTTACGAATGTGACTTCATGGTGCTTGAAGATACGACTAGTGTCATTGATCATTACCTTGGATCAGTGGTGTTCAGAAAGCCGTTTATGGAAGCAACCAGGCTAGTTTATGATAAAGATGAGGGAACGGTCATGTTTGAAAGAGATAAGGAAAAGATCATATTCAAAATGCCCTACAAAATAGACATGTTCAAACACATAGATTTTACGGATAGAGGCACCAATAGCATTCCTCATTTCATCATAGAGAGGGATGATGATAACTGTAAAAAAATCCACTACTCAAAAAGCTTAGATCTAGGGCCCGAATACAAGTATGACAAGTCTGTGTGCAGAGAAATTCGAAGTTTGATGGCTGCAAAAGCCAAAAGGAAGAACAAAGGAGAAGTCATGTAAGGACGTGTGACTTCGATTCTAGCTACAAGACTCGTAAATAAAGAAAAATGCTTTTTGGGAGGCAACCTAATATTCACTTTTCCTGAAATTAGGAGTGTCTTGTGTTTTAATTATTTATTGTTTTTTTATTATGTTTGAATTATTTTGTAATCATGCTTTGTTTGTTTATAACTTCGTCTTATTTGCAATCAAAAGTATTTTGCAACCAAATAAGTGTAGGGGAAATATCTGGTTTTTAAAACCAAATCAAACATTTAAAATAAATTGTTTAGATTAATTCGCGTTAGTTACGAGTCATATGATTGTTATGATTAATTCTAGGTTTTTATGCAGTGCTTTCTTTAGATTTGACTAATAAAATTGCGTGCAGGAAATTTCTCATTAAAAATGAAAAAGAAATTTTCACAGACGCTGGAGACGACGTTAAGATTTATCCTGACGGCGTCGCATCTCCAGCTATGTAAAAATTCAAATTTTTTCAAGTATTTCTGAAAAATAAAATGTGCAATATTTAAAATTTGTTATTATTTTGTACACCTGCATATACCTATAATTATATCATTACTCTCATCATATCTTTACTTCTTTCATAGAGTCGAAACCCTAAACTCTCATTGTATATTTATCTATCCCACTGATTTTATGCTTGGTATAGTTGTCTTTGTCTTTGATTACCTGTTATATTTGTCAAGAAGAAGCTTGGAATATCTTAGGATGTTCTCATTAGACGATTCTTGGAGGACTACTTAACCAGTTATTAAATGTTTTTTCTCCATTATTGAGCAAAACAAGGGATTACTGGTTTCTTTTACTTGTTTTCTTTTCTCTTTATTCGTTTTTACGGGTACTTCTATAGAACATTAGGGGCAATGTTCAACTTAAGTGTAGGGGGAAATAAGCCTTAGAAACTATTCCTTCATTTGCCATTTGCTTTGTTCCTTAAAATGATGGGTAATATATCAAAACATAGCATAAAAAGGTAATTTTGACCCAAATTTAAATTTTTTTATGACACGTATCGACGAAAACCAAGTATTAATAGCATCTCGTGGATAGGAATGTGTATGACTAGCACAAAAACTCTTAAATTTCCACCCCAAAAATGTGAGGTTCACTTTTAGATCTTTAGAAATTCGAGCATCCATTATAAAATAACCAAGATAGTTTATACCTTTAGCTTTCTCAAGTTAAGGTTTGAATGTAATCGTATGTCTCTTTTCTGTCATTACGGATGTGTACATATGGTGTTAGTCGCCTTTTCTGGAGCATTGGTATCGGTATTAAATTATATGAGTGTATCGGTAGTATATTAAATTCTAGAACTTATTTTTGTGATGCATCTCGAAACCGCATAGTAGTATTAGGATTTGCTAGAAAAGAGGCACTAGGATTAACTCATGTTTTAAACGTGTAATTGTTATTATGGTTGCATCAACTATATAACTATCCTACACCGTTGCCATGCACTCATTTTTAGTGTAGGATACCCCTAGTACAACCCTCCAAGCCTATCCTTTTTCACTGTTCTTGTAATTTTCTGGTTAAGCTAAACTATTAATGAAGAGCATTGTTAAACCTTAAACCAATCGTTACACCCAAATTGCCTTAGCCTACCTTGTATGTACTCACTTTTAATACATTATTGTTTTAACCCAAGTTAATTATTTGAGTACACGGTTGCTAAGTCCTTATTTTTGGGATAAAAAGTCTTCTTGATGTTGTTAGAATTACTGCTGCTCATGTTTGTATTAATACTACTCAGCTAGAGTTAGTATTGCTTAGAGACTTCAAAGAAAAATATGTTAAATATTTACTACTGCTAGTACACATTTAGTATTGCTAGTGAATATTAATGATGCTAATGAACTTCAAAGAAAATATGCTAAGTAGTTACTACTGCTAGTACAAAGTTAAGACTACTCAGTTGATGTTAATGCTGCTAGTGAAAATATGCTTGAAGTTACTACTGCTAGTGAATGTTAAGTTAATGCTGCTAGTTAGTACTGCTTATATGATATGTATTAGTTGTTTATAGAAAAGATTTTAGATACTTAAGAAAGTATTGTAAGCCGACTTGGACTCCTTAGTGTATAAAAGGAGGTCCTAGGGCATAAAGTTTGATGTACCAAAACCATCACCAGAACCAAAACCAAAAATACAACTAGACATATAATTCTTAGCTTTAAGGTCTTTGTAACCCTAATGCTTTAAGAGTATTTGTATTATTATCATTAATAATATTGAAGCTTGTTTGTTGAATTATATGTTCATAGAATTACTGTTTCATTGATAATTCTTCTTAATATTAAAGATTAGATTTCGCATAATATTTGATATATTCAAACAAAGTTTCTAATATAGTTGTGTTAGATTTATCTAATATAACTAAACCTTAAACAAGATTACGGAATTCAATCTATTGAAGTGGGATCAACAAGTGGTATCAGAGCTTGTTAAGAAGTTTTAAAAGAGAAGAACCTGTTTTTATACATAAGATCTTTTTTTAAGATATAGATCAAGATTCTGCACACATGGTGGCTGCAACCAAAGTTCCCATGCTCGAACCTGGTGAGTATGAGATTTGGAGGATGGGGATTGAACAATATATCCAAATGATAGACTATGCACTGTGGGAAGTCATAGAGAATGGTGCAACCTTTCCAAAAACAACAATTGTGGAAGGTGTTGTGACAGTGATGCCTATTACAACTGCTGAAGAAAAGGCTCAGAGAAGATTAGAGGTAAAAGCTAGAAGTACTTTAATGATGGGCATTCCCAATGAACATCAGTTAAAGTTTAACTCTATAAATGATGCTAAGAAGTTGCTAAAAGATGTTGAAAAGAGATTTGGTGGGAATACAGCTACAAGAAAGACATAAAGGAATCTCTTAAAGAAGCAATATGAAAACTTCACTGCTTCAAGCTCATTGATGCTTGATCAAACTTTTGATAGGCTTCAAAAGCTTATGAGTTAGTTAGAGCTTTTGGATGAAAAGCTTTCACAAGAAGATGTTAATAAAAAATTATTAAGAAGTTTGTCACCTGAGTGGAACACACATGCTGTTGTGTGGAGGAATAAAGCTGATTTAGAGACAATGAGCATGGATGATCTCTACAACAACCTCAAGGTGTATGAACCAGAAGTTAAAGGGATGTTTAGCTCAAGTTCAAGCACACAGAACATGGCTTTTGTGTCCTCTTTAAATAACAACACTAGCAGCACTAATGAAGCAGTTAATACTGCTCATAGAGTTTCTACTGCTAGCACTCAAGTTAATGCTGCTAACTCTACAAATATTGATAACTTGAGTAATGCTGTTATTTGTGCATTCTTTTCTAGTCAACCAAATAGTCCTCAACTTGTACACAAGGACTTGTAGCAAATCCATCCAAATGATATGGAAGAGATGGATTTGAGATGGCAAATAGCCAAGTTGACTATGAGGTCAAGAAGGTTTTTGAAAAATACAGGAAGGAAGCTTACTGTTAATGGAAATAAGACTATTGGTTTTGATAAGTTCAAAGTGGAGTGCTACAACTTCCATAAGAAGGGACATTTTGCTAGGGAGTGCAGAGCTGCAAGAAATCAAGATAACAAGAACAAGGAAAGCTCAAGAAGGAGTGTGCCTATGGAAATATCTACTTCTATAGCTTTGGTGTCATGTGATGGTCTTGGTGGATATGACTGGAGTCCTAACTCAAAGGTATCCAATGATTTTATTTGTTTAAAATCTTGTTTAGAAACTGTTAAACTTCTTAAATATCAAAATGATCAACTATTAAAAGATTTAAAGAAATCCGAGTTAATGGTTCTAGGTTATAAGACAGGTTTAGAGTCTGTGGAAGAAAAACTTAAAGTTTATAAAGCAAATAAGTCTATTTATTCATAAGATATTAAGGGCTTAAAATATGAAATTCACATAGGAGAAATAACTATTAGAGAGCTTAGGAAAAAGCTTGACATTTTCAAAAAGAAAAAGATGGCATTCAACTTAATGTAGATAAATTTGAACATGCATCTAAAAGTTTAAACAAGCTCATAGAGTGTCAGATAGTTGACAATTGCAAGAAAGGTTTAGGCTATGAAAACTATAATGCAATTCCACATCCCTACATAGAAAATTTCATGCCTCTAACACCTTACTTGTCTTTTATTGGTTTAGATAAGTTTGTTAATAAGCTTGTAGTTGAGAACTATAAAGCTATGTCTATTGAAGAAGAGCATAAGGTAGTTAGGAAGAATGATGATGCCCCATGTATTAAAGAATGGGTGTCAAATAATGATGAAGAGGATGTGTCTCAGCCTAAGACTGAAAAGAAAATAGTTAGACCTAGTATTGTTAAGAATAAGTTTGTCAAATCTAAACAACAAGAAAAATCTGCTAGGAAAACTGTTAAACAAGTTGAGCAACATAGGAAAAACACTCACAGTCCAAGAGGCAATCAAAGAAATTGGAACAATATGATGTCTCAAAAACTAGGAAGCAATTTTGAGATGTTTAATAAGGCCTGATATGTATGTGGAAACTTTGATCATTTGCAAGTTGATTGCAATTACCATCAAAAATAGTTTCAAAATCAAAGGATGGTAACAATTGTTTGGAACTATGCTCAAAGGGTGAATCATCAAAACTTTGCTAAAAAGACTCACCCATGTGCTAAAAAGAACTTAGTTCCAAGAGCAGTACTAATGAAGTCTGGTTTAGTATCAGTTAATATTGCTAGATAAGTTAATGCTGCTCACTCAAAAACAACAGTGAATGCTGCTAGATGAATGTCATATCTTTCTAAAACAGCAAATTCAACTGTTAAGAGGCCCATTCATAAGAACACAACATTTAAAAATAGTAATATTAATCAAAGGGTTAATACTATTAGGAGTAAAAATTTTAATACTGCTAAGCTAAAAGCAGTAGTTAATGTTGTTAAGGGAAATAATTTTAATGCTGTTAAGGCCTCAACTTGTTGGGTTTGGAAACCAAATCATAATGTTTTAGACCATGTTTCTAAACATAAAAGTGCATCAATCACTCTAAAAAAGTTTGTTTATGTTGATGCACAAGGCAGATCCAAGTCAGTGATAGCTTGGGTCCCTAAAAGAAAATGATTTTCTTACCTAGTGTGCAGGGCAATCCACAAATAGATTTACAAGATCAAGGAGTAATTGATAGTGGATGCTCAAGGCACATGATAGGGAACATGTCCTATTATACAGATTATGAAGAGATAGATAGAGGATATGTTGCTTTTGGAGGAAACCCCAAAGGAGGGAAAATCACAGGAAAATATACCATTAAAACTGGTAATCTAGATTTAGAAAATGTGTGCTTTATGAGAGAGTTAAAGTTTAATCCCTTTAGTATCTCATAAATGTGTGATAAAAAGAATAATGTTCTTTTTCATGACACTAAATGTATTGTTTTATCTCCAAACTTTAAGTTAATTAATGAAAGTTAAGTTTTACTTAGAGTTCATAGAAAGAACAATATGTATAGTGCTGATTTAAAGAACATAGTTCCTAAAGGAGGTTTAACTTGCCTTTTTGTAAAAACCACATCTGATGAATCTAAACTTTGGCATAGAAGGCTAGGTCACTTAAATTTTAAAACCATGAATAAACTGGTTAAAGGAAATCTTGTAAGAGGTTTACCTTCCAAACTTTTTGAAAATGATCAAACATTTGTTGCTTGTCAAAAGGGAAAGCAGCACAAAGCCTCTTGTAAGTCCAAAACAGAGAACTTAATCAGTCTTCCTTTACATTTGTTACATATGGACTTATTTGCTCTAACATCTGTAAAAAGCCTTATGAAGAAAATGTATTGCCTAGTTGTCATATATGATTATAGTAGGTTTATATGGGTTTTCTTTCTAGCTACTAAGGATGAGACTAGTGGCATTCTTAAGTCCTTTATAACTGGGATATAAAATCTAGTAGATCACAAGGTTAAGGTGATTAGATGTGATAATGGAACTGAGTTCAAAAACAGAGAAATGAATCAGTTTTGTAGGTTTGGACTTTGTGTGGATTTACCAAATGGAAAAAGGGCTATAGGCACAAATGGATTTTTCAGGAATAAAAAGATGAAAGAGGAATTGTATTAAGAAAATACAGGCAAGATTGGTTGCTCAAGGGTACACACAAGAAGAAGGGATTGGCTATGATGAAGTCTTTGCTCATGCTACAAGAATTGAAGAACCCAAAAAGGTAATTTATGCATTGAAGGATCCAAGCTGGACAGAGGCTATGCAGGAAGAGCTTTTATAATTCAAGTTACAAAAAGTGGATGTAAAAAGTGTTTTTCTCTATGGGAAGATTGAAGAAGAGGTGTATGTATGTCAACCACCAGGATTTGAAGATCCAAACTTTCTTGATAGAGTACACAAGGTTGAAAAAGCACTGTATGGACTACATCAAGCTCCTAGAGCTTTATAAGAAACCTTATCAACATATCTGTTGGACAATAGGTTTCAAAGAGGGAGAATTAACAAGACCTTATTCATCAAAAGGCACAAAGATGATATTTTGCTGGTCTAAGTTTATGTGGATGATATCGTCTTTGGTTTAACAAAGAAGGAGCTATGTATTACGTTTGAGAAGTTGATGCATGAGAAATTTCAAATGAGTTCTATGGGAGAACTTACATGCTTCTTGGGATTATAAGTGAAGCAGAAGAAGGATGGCATATTTATTAGTTAAGACAAATATGTTAAAGAAATTTTAAAGAATTTGGGTTTACTAAAGTCAAGACTACAAGCACACCAATAGAAACTCAAAAGCCTCTGCTAAAGGATGAAGATGGTGAAGAAGTAGATGTTCATATGTATAGGTCAATGATTGGTTCATTAATGTATCTTACATCTTCAAGACCTGACATCATGTTTGCAGTGTGCCTGTGCTAAATACCAAGTCAATCCAAAGGTTTCACATCTTCATGCTGTGAAAAGGATTTTTAGGTACTTAAAAGGTCAACCAAAATTAGGCCTTTAGTATCTAAAAGATTCTCCTTTTAATTTGGTAGCATACGCTAATACTGATTATGCTGCAGCAAGCTTGGATATGAAGTCTACAACAGGAGGTTGTTAATTCCTTGGATGTAGATTAATATCATGGCAGTGCAAGAAATAGACAGTGGTTGCAAATTCCATAATAGAAGCTGAGTATGTGGCAGCTTTAAGTTGTTGTGGACAAGTGCTTTGGATTCAAAATCAACTACTTGATTATGGGTACAATTTTATGCATACAAAAATCTTTATTAACAATAAAAATACTATTTGCATAATTAAAAATCTTGTTTTTCATTAAAAAACAAAGCATATAGAGATCAGACATCATTTTATTTGAGATTGCAATGAAAAGAAATTGATTCAAATGGTCAAAATCCATACCGACAAGAATGTTGCAGATTTGCTTACAAAAGCTTTTGATGTAAGTAGATTTCAATATTTGATTGTTAGTATTGGAATGCTAAATCTTTAAAGTCTTATATCTCTTTATATTTTTGTAGAGTTTTGTATGAATTAGTACTGTTATTCATGTCATTAAAAGTTTCTGCTGTTAAGTATAATTAGTGCTGCTGGTTATACTTAATACTGCTGAGTTTCTACTATTAGTTATACTTAATACTGTTAGGTATAATTAACACTGTGATAATTGTGAAAATTGCTATGGCTTGTGTTTTCTTAGGTTTTGGACTAACATTTTGCAGGAAAAGCAAAGAAAAGTGTTAAATTGATGATGTAAAAGCTTTTTAGAATGGAATTGGAGTTATTGCTGGTGACTCAAAGTTAATACTGCTAGTCATAACTTACTACTGCTAGGTTACTACTGCTGGGTGAAAGTTAATGCTGTTGAGGGTATTTTCCACAAATACTTCGATTAAGGGTTTCAATCGATCCTTTAATCAATTTCACTCTTTTAAATACTCTCTAACTACAAACCCTAACTCAATTTTATCATCCATTATAAAAATCCGACATAAATGACGACTCTAAAGTTTGCTGATACTCATAATATGGTCGCATTTTTGTCTAAACCCACAGAGACAGATGGGTTTGAACAAATTGTAGATTTTTTAAATACACACCCTATAAGGCATGCATTAACGATCAATCCTACTATATATATTTCTTGCATTGAACAATTCTGGTCTACTATCAAGGTCAAAACTATTAACGGGGAAGCATAGTTACATGCCCTAGTAGATGGAAAGAAGATAATCATCCGTTAGAAGAGATCTTCAACTAGCAGACGAGGAAGGTGTTGATTGTTTACCAAATTCTACCATTTTTAAACAACTTACATTGATGGGATATGAGAAAATTTCACAAAAACTAACTTTCTATAAACCATTCATTTCCCCATAATGGAAATTTCTAATGCATACTATTTTATAGTGTCTAAGTCCAAAGACTACTGCATGGAATGAGTTTTGTAATACTATGGCATCTGCCATTATCTGTTTAGCTATAAACTAGAAATTCAACTTTTCAACATTCATTTTTGAAAGTATGATTAGAAACTTAGATAATTTGTCTGGCAAATTTTTGATGTATCCAAGGTTTGTACAAGTATTTTTAGATCAACAACTTGATAGGCTGCCAACTCATAAGAGAATTTATATTGCACCTTCTCAAACTAAAAAGATTTTTAGAAATATGAGAAGGGTAGGCAAAGGTTTTTCTGGTAAAGTAACACCTTTATTTCAAACAAAGGTGGTACAAAACCAATCATAAATGGGTGAAGGTTTAGCAATTCCAACTGATCCCCATCACACACCTACTTTTATTCAACCATTTACTCAACCTTAAAAGACACAACAACCTAGGATGCCTAAAAGAAAGGACACTCAGGTTTCTCAGCCTAGTGATCCTACTAAAAGTGTTGCAGATGAGGCTGTCCATAAGGAGTTTGGTAACAATTTGGTGAGGGCCGCCACTACTGCTTCTATCTTAGAAGCAAAGTAGGACAGCGGTAACATCAATAAGACCCAATCTAAGGCAACACCTAATGAATCTAGTTCCCTAGGAACTACTTCAGGTGGTGGTCCTAGGTGCCAAGAAACCATAGGGGATACTATTGATCAAACTAGGTTTGAGAATGTATCTAAACATTCTAATGATTCACTGCTCACAAGAGGTAACACACTTCAAAGTGATGAGGATAAACTTAAACCTGATGAATTGATAGCACTATGTACCACTTTACAAAACAGGGTTCTTGATTTGGAGAAGACAAATACCACTCAACATAATGAAATTGCTAGTTTGAAAAGGAGGGTCAAGAAGCATGAAAAGAAAAATAGGTCAAGAACTCATAAGCTGAAGAGATTATATAAAGTTGGTTTGACTTCTAGGGTAGAATCCTCTGGTAATGAAGAAAGTTTGGGTGAGGATGCATCCAAACAGGGGAAGATTGATGCTATTGATGCAGATAAAGAAATTACCCTGGTTAGTGTTCAAAATGTGGATGAAGAGATGTTTGATGTGAATGTTTTAGATGGTGAGGAGGTGTTTGTTGCAGATTAAGAAGTTGATGTTAAAGAAGTAAATGATGAAGTTAATGTTGTTGAAGAAGTAGTTCAAGTTAGTACTGCTAGTAATGTAGTTAGTACTGCTAGTGATGCAACAACTGTTAGTGCTGCTAAAATTATAATTACTGATGATATTATTTTGGCTCAAGCACTTATGGAAATAAAAAGTACAAAACCCAAGGAGAAAGGGGTTGTTATACAAGAGCTGGGTAAATCTACAACAATAGTATCTTTATAACTATCTTCACAACAATCACAGGACAAAGGTAAAGGAATATTGATAGAACCTGTGAAGCCTATGAAGAATAAAGATCAAATCAGGCGTGATGAAGAAATTGCTTTAAAATTACAAGCTGAATTTAACGAAGAAGAAAGACTTGCAAGAGAGAAAGCTAAAAAAGAAAAAGAAGCCAATATTGCCTTGATTAAAACATAGGATGATATATAGGAAAAGATTGATGCTGATCATTAATTAGCAGAAAGATTGCAAGCACAAGAACAAGAAGAGTTGTCTATTAAAGAAAAGGCTACATTATCTCAACAACTCTTAGAGAAAAGAAGAAAACATTTTACAGCTAAAAGAGCAGAAAAGAAAAGAAACAAACTACCAACAAAATCTCAACAGAGAAAGATAATGTGTAGTTACCTAAAGAACATGGAAGGATACAAGCTCCAAGATTTGAAGTTTAAAAGGTTTGATTCTATCCAAGAGATGTTTGATAGAGCATTTAAAAGGGTAAATACATTTGAATACTTTAGAACAGAGTTGTTAGAAGGCAAAGAAAAGAGAGCAAGAACAAAGTTGATACAAGAGAATGCAAAGAAGCAAAAGGTGGAAGATGGCAAAGTAACAGCAGAGCTTAAACAGTGTTTGGAAATCATTCTAGATGAAGAAGAGGTAACAATTGATGCTATATCTTTAGCTGTTAAGTCTCTAAGTATTGTTGGTTGGAAGATTTATAAAGAAGGAAGATAAAGCTATTATCAAATAATGAGAACTAATGGAAAGTCTCAAATGTACATAAAAGTTTTAACTGGGAAGATTTGGAAGATTTATACAAGTTGGTAAAATCTAAATATAAGTCAACAAGACCAGTAGAAGAATTAGATATGTTGTTATGGGGTGATTTGAAAACAATGTTTGAACCGCATGTAGAAGATAATGTATGGAGGAATCAACAAGATTACAAAGTATTGGATTGGAAGTTGTATGACTCTTGTGGAGTACATTTCTTGAGGATGCAACATATGCAGATTTACATGTTGGTAGAGAAAAAGTATCCCCTTGCACCACTTACACTTTCAATGATGTTGGAAAACAAGCTTATAATTGATTATGAAAGTGAAATGGCTTATCAACTTCTTAAATTCATCATAAAATAACTTAAGAAGTAAAGAAGTGTTTGGAAGCATCCTCCTGATGTTGATGAAGCTTTAAATGAAGAAACTTGATGATTTTGAAGAAGAATACCAATTTTAAGGGAGGATTATTGGGATTAAAAGTCTTTTTGATGTTGTTAGAATTACTGCTACTCATGTTTGTGTTAATACTGCTCAGCCAGAGTTAGTACTGCTCAGAGACTTCAAAGAAAAATATGCTAAGTGTTTACTACTACTAGTACACAATTAGTACTGCTAATGAATATTAGTGTTGCTGATGAACTTCAAAGAAAATATGCTAAGTAGTTACTAATGCTAGTACAAAGTTAAGACTGCTTACTTGAAGTTAATGCTGCTAGTGAAAATATGCCTGAAGTTACTACTACTAGTAAATGTCAAGTTAATGCTGCTAGTTAGTACTGCTTATATGATATGTATTAGTTATTTATAGAAAAGATTTTAGATACTTAGGAAAGTATTGTAAGCCGACTAGGACTCCTTGGTGTATAAAAGGAGGTCCTAGGGCATAGAGTTTGATGTACCAAAACCAACACCAGAACCAAAACCAAAAATTCAACTAGACGTATAATTCTTAGCTTCAAGGTCTTTGTAACCCTAATACTTTGAGAGTATTTGTATTATTATCATTAATAATATTGGAGCTTGTTTATTGAATTGTATGTTCATAGAATTACTATTTCATTGATAATTCTTTTTAATATTAAAGATTAGATTCTACATAATCTTTAATACATTCAAACAAAGTTTATACTATAGTTGTATTAGATTTATCTAATATAACTAAACCTTAAACGAGCTTAAGGAATTCGATCTATTGAAGTGGGATCAACACTTATCTTTGTAAATACAGTTTTGAGATGATTGAGATTCATGATAGTATTCATCTTATGATGAATTAGGGAAGAAGTAATTTATTACCCCTCATAGAGCTCAATAAGCTCTATGTTACTTTGATCCATCCCAAATCGGATAATTAGTTAGATTATAAATAATCGAGTATGTGTTGGGAATAAAAGGCTTCTTAACTATTACTACTGTTGGTTCAAGTTACTGCTGCTAGTTATGAAGATTACTACTGCTAGTTATAGTTTCTACTATTGGTGAGGATTGCAGAAAATATTCTAAGTCATTACTACTGCTAGTTGTAAAGTTACTATTGCTAGTATTAGTTACTACTGCTAGAAGAGTTTCTGCTATCAGTTATAAGTTAGTATTGTCAGTACTATGCTAGTACTGCTGATGTGATAAGAATGAGATATTTTAGGAAAAGATATGTATGTATAGAAAACACGTTGTAAGCCCATTAGGGTTCCTTGGTGTATAAAAGGAGACCCTAGGACATGTAGGTTAGAATCTCAATATCTCATCTTCATATATCATCTAGAAATCATTTTGTTATAGCTTCAAGGTTTTATATAACCCTAACACTATTAAGAGTGTTCGTATTAATATATTAAGGATTAAGGTTTGGTATTATAACAATCTTATTTATTAGTATTTCATTGTTTATTCTTTTTGGTATAATAAACTAGATTCCGCATAGTCTTTGATATATTTAATTAAAGTTTCTATCATATTTGTCTTGGATTTATTCAATATAACTAAGCCTTTCACAAGCTAAGCAAGATCTATTCAAGTGGGATCAACAAGTGGTATCAGAGCTTGTTGAGAAACTTTGAATAAGAAGAAACAATCTACACATACCAGATCTATTTATTTGTTAAAACATAGAGGTAGTATCTTCACCAATGGTTGTTGCTGCAAAACTTCCATTACTCAATCCAGGAGAATTTGAGCTTTGGAAAATGAGGATAGAACAATACTTCCTAATGACAGATTATGCTCTTTAGGAAGTAATAATAAATGGAGACTCACCTCTACCAAAGAGAATTGTTAATGGTGTTGAGCAAACATATCCTCCTACAACTGCAGAGGAGAAGTTAGCAAGGAATAATGATTTAAAGGCAAGAGGTACATTGTTGATGGCTCTTCCAAATGAACATCAACTAAAGTTTAATACCTACAAATGTGCCAAGACTCTAATGGAAGCAATAGAGAAAAGGTTTGGAGGTAATAAGGAGTCAAAGAAAACTCAGAAGACACTTCTAAAGAAAAAGTATGAGAATTTCAATGGATCAACCTCAGAAGGACTTGTTCAAACCTATGATAGGCTTCAAAAGCTTATCAGTCAGCTAGAGATTCTGGGTGAAACTATTTCTCAAGAAGATATGAATCTGAAGTTTTTAAGAAGTCTCCTATCAGAATTGAAGACTCATAATTTGATCTGGAGGAACAAACCTGATTTAGACACCTTGAGCATGGATGACCTATACAACAATCTGAAGATTTATGAAACTGAAGTTAAAGGGTCATCAAGCTCAAACCAAAATTCACAAAATGTGGCTTTTGTGTCTTCCAATAACTCTGGCAGTTCCAATCAAGCTTATGGTTCTAACTCTGCCAATACTGATAGTATGAGTGATGTTGTGATCTATTCTTTCTTTGCAAACCAATCTAACAGTCCATAATTAAATGATGAGGACTTACAACAGATTGATGCTGATGACTTGGAAGAGATGGATCTAAAGTGGCAGATGGCTATGTTGACCATGAGAGCCAGAAGATTTCTAAATAAGACTGGAAGGAAGATTAATGCAAATGGTTCTGAGACCATAGGGTTTAACAAATCAAAGGTGGAATGCTATAACTGTCATAAAAAGGGTCATTTTGCAAGGGAGTGCAGGGCTCTAAGGGAGAACAGGAACACAAGATAATATGGTTACCACCTGTAACAAGGATCAACGATCCTTGAGGCTACACTATCTATTAACTAATAAACTAACTATCTAACTACTATAAGTCTACACATGTTTTTCTGTGTCTAGACTCTCATTGGAAGCACACTATGATACACATACGTTTCTGGATGCTAAAACAATGTGTCTATGATCTCTTTATATAAAGAGATCATGATTACAAAGGAGTAACTAAAATAGATAAGGAAACTAAATCATTTAAATCTTGATCAATATCTTCTACAATCTTTATGTTCTCTACCAGCTTGTAGAATTCCATTGTAAACGAATTAGTCCCTTGTTGTTTCATTCGTCTTCATTTAAGCACATGTAGTTTTTTTAATCATCAAATCAATAAACCCAACAATCTTCCCCTATTTGATATTACAAAACTATCTCCATGAGTGAAACATCTTTAATGCTTCCCCATTGGACTAGATGATTCCTTGAACATGCTACCACACATAATAAGCTACAAATTAATAAAACCTGTAATCTTCTTCCCTTTTTTGTAATATCGATAGTAAGGTTCTCTTATTCTTGCAGATATAGAGAGAGCAATGAGCTTGGATCATTCCAACAGCTACTATAATCATGATGTACGCCATCTACTACTAAATTCCAGCTCGCTGTCTAAACTCTCGAAAATTTCCCATCGACACATTACGCTCACAGATTATATAATACTGAATGAAATATACCACAACTACTAATCCAGCCTTCCAATACTCAAATTTCCCACCATTACGCACAATAAGAAAAATGAATTTGAGCAGTAGAAATAAAAACTAGCAGTAGTAATAAAGTTCAACAGTAGTAATGAAACACTTCTCCTAAAGTGGTGCATGTAGATGGTTAAACATGTTAACATTAAGCTTCCCTTGAAAAATATGTTAACCATCTCTTGAATCTTCAAATTCTGTAGGCTATATGTAATGATCACTGATGAAGAAAACTAAGTATAATGAACTTGATGCTGAAGTAGAATAACCTAAACTTGTGTCTTATGTCTTGTACTATCCACGTGACTCCAATACTCATACCAAGACCAAAGTATAAGTAGATCACAATCTCTTGACAAAATCCTTATCTATATCAGAAACTGAGCACAACAACGTAACTCCTTAAAGTGATAGCAAATGTGAGAATTGAGCACCATAAGAAAAATCACACACCTTTGCTAGATTTGTCAAGTCTTCGTCACAACATTGAAAACACAAACAAGTTACCTCCTGCTAAAAGGTATGATAAAACACAAACCTAAATAATTCCACTTCAACTTCAAATAGGTGATAAACAATCTTTTTCATAACTAATTAAATCAATGAATACGAGCCTTTAAATCTGTTAAGAACATGTAAACCAAATTCAAAAACCAAACAACCTTGGTTTTCTGTTTGTTCGACATCCATCATGTGTGTCAACCGATAACGGGCAAAGCCGGCAGTACAAACTTTCATAGCCAGCAGTACAAACACTCAACTGGCAGTATAAACTTTCTAACCTGTATGCGTCCTTAGTAGTACAAACATAATGCTAGCAGTGTTAAATCAAGAAGCTAGCAGTAGTATCCTTTTAACCCGAGCATTATAAACCAACTGCTTTTTAATGCTAGCAGTATTAACGCACTCTATTTACCCCGATAGTATTAATGTTTAAACTGGTAGTACTAAGTGTAAACTTTCAATACAAGAGCAGTAGTAACTAATGATAATAGTATTAACTCTGGTACTATTGTTCTTTTCCCAAAACTTATACTTGAACCAACAGTTTTATCAAGAACCAACAGTATTAACCTTTTAAAGGAACCAAACAAAAACCCTTAAATTTAGAATCATAACAGATTCCATTCACAAATCATACTTGTTGTTTCTTGATGTCTTCAATACCCAAACGTGAATCATTGTGTGCGCCTTCAAATCCACCTTGTTAGTAACATGACAGCATAGTATGGTGATAGTAGCATAAACATAAACCAAGCGGTACTAATTTATCTTTTGAGCCTAATACATTACTAAATAAAACAAGCAGCGCTAAACAATCAGTAAACTGTCACTGTGTGTCGTCATTGACAACAGTAGAAACGAAGAAGCGCAGCAGTATAAACATAATAACAACTGTTTAAGAATTCTTTTTTTAAGTATCCAGACGACACCTTTTTAGCGACACTTTTTCTGTTACTAAACTGTCACTAATCCTTCCTTGTAGGTACGAACCAACCACAAAAATATTAGGATTTCCAGCCGTGATGATCATAACCTTCGTCCTATAAGGATCAACGAACTGCCATCATGAAAACTTTATGTTTTTATTGAATTAGGGTTTGAAAAAACCCCAATCTTCTTTAAACCTGCTAATCACCAAAAACAGAAAACTTCTACCTTCTTAACTTCATAAACACGACACAAAATCACCTTGTTGATCCTAGATATCGAGCCACGAGGCTCTGCTACCAACTGTGGAGTCTTAAATAATTCCTTAGATCGTTTAAGCTCAGATTGTTTAGATCTATATCTAGGATAATAACATTGAACATAACATGCAGCAGAATAAGAACATCAATGTTATTCAACAAGGTTTTATTACCAAACGTTTCCACACCTAGCCCCAATATTATTTGATCAAGATAATACGGTTACCACCTGTAACAGGGATCAACGATCCTTAAGGCTACACTATCTATTAACTAATAAACTAACTATCTAACTACTATAAGTCTACATAAATTTTTCTCTGTCTAGACTCTCATTAGAAGCACACTATGATACACACACTTTTCTGGATGCTAAAACTATGTGTCTATGATCTCTTTATATAGAGAGATCATGACTTACAAAGGAAGCTAACTAAAATAGATAAGGAAACTAAATCATTTAAATCTTGATCAATATCTTCTACAATCTTTATGTTCTCCACCAGCTTGTAGAATTCCATTTTAAATGAATTAGTCCCTTGTTATTTCATTCGTCTTCATTTAAGCACATGTAGTTTTGTAATCATCAAATCAATAAACCCAACAGCTATGCTGACCATAAGAGCTAGAAGATTCCTAAATAAGACTGGAAGGAAGATTAGTGCCAATGGTTCTGAGACCATAGGGTTTAACAAATCAAAGGTAGAAGGCTACAACTGTCATAAAAGGGGCCACTTTGCAAGGGAGTGCAGAGCTTCAAGGGAGAACAGGAATAGAGAACCTATAAGGAGGAATGTGACAGTGGAAACAACAGAGACAAAATCTTTAGTGGCTCAAGATGGACTTTGGTATGACTGGAGTGACCAGTCTGAAGAAGGACCTACAAACTTTGTACTTATGGCATATACATCTTCAGGTTCTTCAAGTTCTTCAAGCTCAGATTCTGAGTTGTCTACTTGTTCCAAAGCATGTTTAAAATCTTATGAAACTCTCAAAGAACATTATGATAATCTGACAAAAGATTTTAATAAATCTCAATTAAATGTAGGAGCTTATAAAGCAGGTCTAGAATCTGTAGAGGCTAGACTAGATGTATATAAAAAGAATTAGGTTGTTTTTGAAGAGGACATAAAGATTTTAAAACTTGATATTATGTTGAGAGATAATGAACTAACAGAGCTTAGAAAGAAATTTGAAAAAGCTAAAAAAGAAAGAGATGATTTAAAACTTACCTTAGAAAAGTTTGAAAATTCATCTAAGAATCTAAACAAACTGTTATAGATTTAAGTAAGTGATAAGTTCAAGACAGGTGTAGGGTATGATAGTCAAGTGGTTGATAGTCAAGTGTTTGGTAGTCAGGTGAATGATAAGTACAAAACAGGTGAAGTGTATCATGCAGTTCCACCTCCCTATACTGGGAAATTCATGCCCCCTAAACCTAATTTGGTACTTGCTGATGAGGAAGAATATATTTTTAGTGAGTCAATAACTAGTGTGCCTGCAGTTGCAACTAGTAAAGTTAAGACTAGTTAGTCAAAACCTAAGTCTGTTAGTGAACCACTTATTGAAGATTGGATATCTGACAGTGAGGATAAGAATGAGACTCAGTTTAAGTCTAAACAGAAAAAACCTAGTTTTGCTAAAGTAGAATTTGTTAAATCTAATGAGCATGTGAAAATACCTAGGGAGTTTGTTAAGAAGGTAAAGAATAATAAGCAAGCTAAATACCCTAGGAAAAACAGTCAAAGTCCTAGAGGTAACAAGAGAAACTGGAATAATTTGATGACTCAGAAATTAGGAAGTAATTTTGATTTTTAAAATAAAGCTTGCTATGTGTGTGGCAGTTTTAACCATTTAATCAAAGATTGTGATTTTTCTGAAAAGAAAATGGTGAAAAAACCTGTATGGAACAATGCTAGTAGGGTGAATTACCAAAATTCTCAAAGATTGACTCACCCTCATCCAAAAAGAAATTTTGTTCCAAAAGAAGTCTTAATGAAATGGGATAAAGCCGTAGAATACCAACGAACTTTGCCTAATTTATCGATTTGGTACGTGTACTGAAACAATTATCGATTTGGTACGTGTACTTACATAAAGTGTTCTCATTTGCACATTTTGATGATGTGTCATACGTGATATGCTGACACGTGGCACATCAATAACGTGACACATCATCAAAATGTGCAAATGAGAACACTTTATGTAAGTACACGTACCAAATCGATAATTGTTTCAGTACATGTACCAAATCGATAAATTAGGCAAAGTTCGTTTGTATTCTATGACTTTATCCCTAATGAAATCTGGCCATAAAACACTTAATACTGCTAGGCAAAACTCTTCAAAAGCAGCAGTATTAGTTAATATTGCCAGACCAATTAATACTACCTACCTAAGACCAATAGTGAATAGTGCAAGGAAAGTATCAAATGTTTTTAATAGAGCACATTCATATGTTAGAAGGCCCTTTAACAAGTTTACAACAAATAAGAGCAGTAATTTAAATGAAAAAGTTAATACTGTTAGAAGAAATGTTACTACTATTAGGTTAAAAGAAGTAGTAAGTGATAATAAGAGAAATGAGGATAATGTTGTTAAGGCCTCAGCATGTTAGGTTTGGAGACCAAAGCTAAAAGTTTTAGACCATGTCTCCAGACACAATGGTGCATCAATAAACTTTAAAAGATGTGACTATGTTGATGCACAAGGCAAATCTAAGTCTGTAATGGCTTGGGTCCCCAAGAGAGCCTGATTCTCTTACTTTTTGTGCAGGGCAATCCACAGCTAGAATTGCAGGAAAAAGGAGTAATTGATAGTGGATGCTTTAGGAACATGACTGGAAACAAGTCCTACCTATCAGATTATGAAGGAATTGATGGTGGATTTGTTGCCTTTGGAGGAGATCCCAAAGGAGGTAAAATCACTAGAAAAGGTACAAAAGCATGTAAAAATGCAGGTAAAGCTAGAGTGGAGACAGTACCTGGCAAAGATTACATATTGCTACCATTTTTGACTTAAGATCCACCATTCTCATCTAGTTCAAAGGATTCTCCTGATGCTGGAATCAAACCATCAGGGGAGAAGGAAAAGAAGGATGTTGAACATCTAGAGAATGAAGACAGTAAGGTGCCAAATACAAAGGAGCCAAGAGTTAATCAAGAGCAGGATGAAAGTGTTAACAGTACTAACAATACTAATACTGTTAGTTCAACTGTTAATACTGCTAGCATAAAAGATAATGCCATTGATAAAAATATAGTTTATAGATGTGTTGATGATCCAAATATGCCTAATTTGGAAGAAATTGTCTATTCAGATGATGATGAAGATGTTGATGCAGAGGCTGACATGACTAATTTGGATACACATATCCTTGTCAGTCCTACTCCAACTACCAGAATTCATAAGGATCATCCACTTGAACAAATCATTAGAGATATACACTCAGCACCTTAAACCAAAAGAATGAAAAAGAGTGTGACTAACCATGATATGTTTAGTTTAGTGCAACAGAGGATCAATCATAAAGATTTTTAGAATTGTCTGTTTGCTTGTTTTCTATCACAAGTAAAACCCAAGAAGGTGATTCAAGCTTTAACAGATCCAAGCTGGATAGAAGCAATACAGGATGAGCTTCTACAGTTAAAACTACAGAAGGTTTGGACTTTAGTTGATTTACCATATGGCAAGAGGGCTATTGGAACAAAATGGATCTACAAAAACAAGAAAGATGAAAGAGGTATTGTGGTTAGAAACAAGGCAAGGCTAGTTGCACAGGGTTACACTCAAGAAGAGGGAATAGATTATGATGAGGTTTTTGCTCCAGTTGCTAGGATTGAAGCAATTAGGCTATTCTTAGCCTATGCCTCATTCAAAGACTTTGTTGTGTATCAGATGGATATGAAGAGTGCATTTCTATATGGCAAGATTGAAGAGGAAGTCTATGTCTGTCAACCTCCAGGGTTTGAAGATCCAGAGTTCCCTGACATAGTTTATAAGGTAGAAAAGGCACTATATGGTCTACATTAAGCTCCTAGAGCTTGGTATAAGACTTTATCTACCTATTTATTAGACAATGGATTTTAGAGAGGTCAGATAGATAAGACTTTGTTCATCAAAAAAGTCAAAGGTGATATTCTACTAGTTCAAGTATATGTAGATGATATCATTTTTGGATCTACTAAGAAGAGTTTATGCATTGAGTTTGAGAAATTAATGCATAAGAAGTTCCAAATAAGCTCTATGGGTGAGCTTACTTTCTTCTTAGGACTACAAGACACAGAAAGATGATGGAATTTTCATCAGTCAAGACAAGTATGTGGATGAAATTTTGAAGAAGTTTGGCTTTTCAACTATGAAGACAGCAAGTACACCTATGGAGACCTCAAAGTCTTTGATGAAGGATTAAAATGCTAAAGATGTTAATGTTTACTTATATAGATCAATGATTGGCTCATTAATGTATTTAACATCTTCAAGGCCTGATATAATGTTTGTTGTATGTGCTTGTGCAAGATTCTAAGTCACACCTAAAGTTTCACATCTTCATGCTGTGAAAAGAATCTTTAGATACTTGAAAGGTCAACCTAAATTGGGCCTTTGGTATCCTAAGGACTCACCATTCGATTTGGAAGCTTATACTGACAGTGACTATGCTAGTGCTAGTTTAGACAGGAAATCCACAACAGGAGGTTGTCAATTTCTTGGGATAAGATTGATTTCATGGCAATGCAAGAAGCAAATTGTAGTTGCCAACTCTACTACTGAAGCAGAGTATGCAGCTGCATCTAGTTGCTGTGGACAGGTGTTATGAATCCAAAATCAATTGCTTGATTATGGATACAACTTTATGAACACCAAGATTTTCATTGACAATGAAAGCACAATCTGCATAGTTAAGAATCCAGTATTTCACTCAAAGACTAAGCACGTTGAGATTAGACATCACTTTATCAGGGATTCATATGAGAAGATCTTAATACAGGTGATCAAGATTTACACTGATCACAATGTTGCAGATTTACTCACAAAAGCATTTGATGTTAGTCGTTTTCAATTTTTGACTGCTAGCATTGGAATGCTTAATCTCTGAAGTGTTGTTTGGATAGATTGATGAATGGAATGGGTTGGAAATGCTAAGGATGAAATTAGCGTTAAAACTGGTAACTCAAAAAGTTAATGTTGCTGGGCATTACTTAGTACTGCTGGGCAAAAAGTTAGTACTATCAGGCAAAAAGTTAATACTGTTGGGCTAAGATAGTGCTGACATGCAAAAGTTAATGCTGCCATGCTACTTACTACTGCTAGGTTACCATTGGAGTTACAACCGCTGAGGGTATTTTTGGCCTATAAAAGGAATACTTCGCTTGTAGGTTTTCTATATTACCTATTTATGCGTATTTGATCATAATAAGTTCTTCTTAATCCTTTAAATACTCTCAATTACAAACCCAAAACTCAATTTCATCACCGACTTCAAACAATTATCATTCATGGAGGCTCTCAAATTTGTTGATTCACACAACATGGTTGCTTACTTGGAAAAATCTATAGAGAATGCTGATTTTGATGAGATAGTGGACTTTC
This sequence comes from Tanacetum coccineum, assembly GCA_026074375.1. Lineage (NCBI taxonomy): Eukaryota > Viridiplantae > Streptophyta > Magnoliopsida > Asterales > Asteraceae > Tanacetum > Tanacetum coccineum. The sequence goes on from BQNB010045306.1 coordinate 30,225, forward strand.
TGAATGCTAACCCAATCTGATATGCCTTAACTGTAAGTCCAACTATCTATGTCTCTTATATTGAGCAGTTTTGGTCTATTGCAAAGATCAAAATAGTCAATAATAAAAGGCAAATAAAAGGCAAATACGTGCCAAAGTTAATGGCAAGACAATAGTAATATCATAATCATCTATAAGGAGAGATTTTCAATTTAATGACGAGGATAGTATTGCTTGTCTCACAAATACTGAAATTTTTGAAAACATTCAATTGATGGGATATTAGAATCTTTCTGATAGACTTACTTTTTATAAATCTTATTTTTCCCATCAATGTAAGTATCTTATACATACCATATTGCAATGTTTAAGTTCAAAATCAACTGCTTGGAATGAATTTGGTACAAATATTGCATCTGCAGTTATATGTTTGGCTAAGAATTAAAAATTTAATTTTACTAAATTGATTTTTGATGGTATGTTGAGAAATTTGGATCCTAATTCTAAAAAGTTTTTAATGTATCCAAGGTTTTTACAACTGTTTTTGAACAATTAAATTGAAAATCTTACACCAACTTTTAATGATGAGTATGATACACCTTCTTATAGTAAAAAGGTTTTTCCAAACATAAGAAGGCAAAGAAAAGATTTTTTAGGGATTATGACACCATTGTTTGCTATTATGTTGATACAACCTCAAGCAGATGTGGGTGAAGGTTCAGGACAACCCACTGAACCCCAACACACACCTACTACTGCTTTACCATCTAATATTGAACTAATCCCTATTATTGCATCATCATCACAACCCCAAAAGACTCACAAACTAGGAATACCAAAAGGCCCACTGAGATATCTTAGTCTAGTAGACCTACTACCCTTGTAGCAGATGAGACTGTCCATGAGGAGAAGGGAGACAGTATGGAAAGGGCTGCCACTACTGCTGCTAGCTTAGATACAAAGCAGGACAGTGATAACATAATTAGGACCCAATCCATGGCAACACTTAATGAGCATATTCCTTAGGGAACTGGTTCAAGTAGTGGTCCCAGGCGCCAAAATACCATATTGAGGGACAGACCTACTCAAACTAGGTTTGATAGGTTGTCTAAACAGTCTAATAATCCACCTCTCTCAAGAGTTAACACACCTAGAAGTGGGGAGGACAGACTGAAAATTATGGAATTGATGGAAATTTGTAAAAAATTGTCTGACAGGGTTCTTGCCTTGGAGAATGTCAAGACTGCTCAGGATTTGGAGATTACTAGTCTAAAGAAGAGAGTCAAGAAATTGGAAAAGAAGAAAAAGGCAAGAACTTCACAACTCAAGAGGAGGTTATTCAAAGTCAGGATAGAGTCTTCTGCTGATAAAAGTTTGGGTAATTAGGAGGATGCATCCAAACAAAGGAGGAATATAGCTGAATCAGACCAAGATGAAGAGATTTCATTTGTTTAAAAGGATGCAGAGACTCAGGGGAGGTATGATCAGGATATTGATGTTACTACTGTCAGTGCACCAATTACTACTACTGGTGTATCTATTAGTACTGCTAAGCCAAGTACTCCTCCAACAACAACTGTTATTAAAGATGAAGATCTCAATATCTCATCTTCATATATCATCTAAAAATCATTTTGTTATAGCTTCGAGGTTTTGTATAACCCTAACACTATTAAGAGTGTTCGTATTAATATATTGAGGCTGAAAGTTTGGTATTATACAATCTTGTTTGTTACTGTTTTATTGCTTATTCTTCTTAATATCATAGACTAGATTCCGCATAGTCTTTGATATATTCAATCAAAGTTTCTATCATAGTTGTCTTGGATTTATTCAATACAACTAAGCCTTTTACAAGCTAAGCTAGATCTATTTAAGTGGGATCAATAGGTTCTGTCTCTTTTCTAGCTTGACCTACATTATCATTTGCTTTTATACCTATAAAACCATTAGACTGTGTACCTACAACAATTGGCTCATAATTTATTGTTTTTGTTAGTGCATCAATATCAAATAGCCAATCTGGTCCACTCCCTGCAATATTAGGTGAACTTTCACTGAACCTAATATGAAAGTTTTCTTCCACTATCCTTGTTCTACTATTGAATACTCTAAATGCTTTACTATTCAAAGAGTATCCAACAAAGAAACCTTTATCAGCCTTACCATCAAATTTGCCTAAGTGATCTATGGTATTGAGAATGGTAACAAGACACCACAATTGTTAGAGGCTCATCTAAATGAACATCAACTAAAGTATAAAACGTAAAATTGCCAAGACTCTTGAATGTAAGCAATAGAGAAAAAGGTTTGGAGTTAATAAGGGATCAAAGAAAAACCTGCAGAAAGACACTTTCTAAAAGCAACAGTATGAGAATTTCAATAGATCAAGATCATAAAGGACTGATCAAACCTATAAGGCTTCAAAAGCTTATTAGTCAGCTAGAGATTCTGGGTGAAACTATTTCTCAAGAAGATATGAATCTGAAGTTTTTAAGAAGTCTCCTATCAGAATGGAAGAGTCATACCTTGGATCTGTAGGAACTAATCCTGATGTATGACCCTTGAGCATGCTGACCTATACAACAATCTGAAGATTTATGAAAACTAAAGTTAAAGGGCCAACAAGCTCAACCAAAATTCGCAAAATGTGGTTTTTGTGTCCTTCCAATAAACTCTGGGGCCAGTTTCCCAATCAGCGCTCATGGTACTAAACCTCTTGGCCAATACTGATAGTATAAGTATGTATGTGATCTATTTTTCCTTTTGTAAACCAACCCAATTGTTTCACCATTAAGATAATGAGGACTTGCAACAGATTGATGGCCGTGATGACTTTAAAAGAATGTATCCAAAGTGGCAGATGGTTATGCTGACCATGAAGCCAAAAGATTCTAAAGAAGACTAAAGAAGATTAATGCAATGGTTCTGAGACCACAGGGTTTAAACAAATCAGAAGTGGAATGCTATAATATCATAAAGGGGCCACTTGCAAGGGAGTGCAAAGGGTTTTCACAAGGAGAACAGGAACAAAGAACCTGTAAGAGGAAGGGGGGGGTGGACAGTGGAAACAAGCAAGCAAAAGCTTTGGTGGCTCAAAAGACTTGGTATGACTTGAGTGACCATGCTTGAAGAAGGACCTGCAAAACTTTGCACTTATAGGCAATATACCTCTTCAGTTCATCAAGTTCTTCACGCCTCAGATTCCTGATGTATCTACTTGTTCTAAAAGCATGTTTAAAATCTTATGAAACTCTCAAATAACATTATGATAATCTGACAAAATATTATAATAAGTCACCCCAATTAAATGTATAGCTTAAAAAAGCAGTCTATAATCTGAAGAGTCCCGACTAGAATATTTATACAAAAAGAATGAGGTTATTTTTTGAAGAGGACATAAAATTTTTAAAACTGATATTATGTTGAGTAGATAATGCACGAAATAGAGCTAGAAAAGAAATTTGAAAAGCTGAAAAAGAAAAGAATGATTTTTAAAACTTACCTTAGAAAAGTTTAAAAATTCATCTAAGAATCTAAGCAAACTGTTAAAGATTCAAGTAAGTGATAAGTTCAAGACTGGTATAGGGTTTGATAGTCAGGTGAATGATAAGTACAAAACAGGTGAAGGGTATCATGCAGTTCCACCTCCTTATACTGGGAACTTCATGCCTCTTAAACCTAATTTGGTACTTGCTTATGAGGAAGTATATGTTTTAAGTAAGTCAATAACTAGTGTGCCTGCAGTTACAACTAGTAAAGTTAAGACTAGTTAAGTCATAACCTAAGTCTGTTCAGTGAACCACTTTATTAAAAAACTAAGATATCTGACAGTACGGATGAGAATGAGACTCATTTAAGTCTAAACAGAGAAACCTATTTTGCTAAAGTAAGAATTTGGGGTTAAAAATCTTATGAGCATGTGAAAATACCTAGGAGGGAGACTGTGAGAAGGAGAGAATAATAAGCAAGCTAAATACCATAGGAAAAAACAGTCAAAGTCCCTAGAGGTATCCAAGATAAACTTGAAATACCTTGATGACTCCAGAAATTAGGAAGTAATTTTATGATGTGTTAAAAATAAACTTGCTATGTTGTTGTGGCAGTTTTTAAAAACCAGTTCATCAAAGATGTGATTTTTGATGAAAAGAAAATTGTGGAAAAAAACCTGTATGAACAAATGCAGTAGGAGAAATCACCAAAATCTCAAAGATTAACTCACCTCATCCAAAAGGGAAATTTTATTTCCAAAAGCAGTCCTTATGAAAAATCTAGCCATAAAACCACTTAATACTGCTAGGCAAAACTCCGTTCAAAAGCAGCTGTATCATTTAATACTAACTGCCAAGACCATTTAATACTGATACTGGCCTACCTAAGACCAACATGAATATGCAAGGATAGTATCAAGATGTTTTTAATAGAGCACATTTCATATGTTAGAAAGGCCCCTTCAAGACAAGTCTTACAACAAATACGAATAGTACTAAAATGAAAAAGTTAAATACTGTTAGAAGAATGTTACTACTTGTTTGTCAAAAGCAGAAGTAAGTGCTAAAAGGGATATGAGGCTAATGCCGTAGTTAAGGCCTTAGACAATGTTGGGTTTGGAGACCAAAGCATAAAAAGTTTTTTGGACCATGACCTCCCAGTACAAATGTGCATCAATGAACTTTAAAAAGATTTGACTATGTTGATGCACAAGGCAGATCCAAGTCTGTAATGGCTTGGGTCCCCAAGAGAGCCTGATTCTCTTACTTTTTGTGCAGGGCAATCCACAGCTAGAATTGCAGGAAAAAGGAGTAATTGACAGTGGATGCTCTAGGCACATGACTGGAAACAAGTCCTACCTCTCAGATTATGAAGAAATTGATGGTGGAATTGTTGCCTATGGAAGAGATCCCAAAGGAGGTAAAATCACTGGTAAAGGTAAAATCAGTATAAGTAAATTGGATTTTGAAGATGTGTACTTTGTTAAGGAGAGCTTAAGTTTAACCTTTTTAGTGTCCTTACAAATTGTGACAAGAAAAATAGTGTTCTTTTTACAGACACTGAATGTGTTGTTTTGTCTCCTATCTTTAAGCTACTTGATGAAAATCATGTCTTGCTTAAAGTTCCTAGAAAAGATAACATGTACAGTGTTGATTTAAAGAATATTGTCCATTCAGGAGGTCTAACTTGTCTCTTTGCAAAGGCCACATTAGATGAATCTAATCTTTGGCATAGAAGGCTTGGACATATAAATTTCAAAACTATAAATAAACTGTAAGGGAAACCTTGTAAGAGGTTTACCTTCAAAACTTTTTAAAATTAATCAAACCTGTGTTGCTTGTTAGAAGGGAAAGCAACACAAAGCCTCTTATAAGACCAAAATAGTCAGTTCAATCTGCCAACCTTTACAAATGTTGCATATGGATTTATTTGGCCCAACATTTGTAAAGCAGGTCTATTAAAAAGATGATACTGCCTATGTCACAGAATACTATTAATAGTAGGTTTTAGGTTAAAGGTTTTTCTTCTTAGCCACTAAGGAGAAACTAGTGAAAATCCTTAAAAAAACAAAATTAATTACAGGCATAGAAATCTGAAAAGAACCCTCACGGTGAAAGTGATCATAATATGACAATGACTAGAATTCAAGAATAAGGTCAGTGAATCAGTTCAGTAAATGAAGGGTATTAAAGAGGGAATTTAGTGTTGCTAGAAACTCCACCAACAAAATGTATTGGAGCCAAAGGAAAAAACGGACACTAATTAGAGGCTGGCTAGGCGCAGCTAGCCTAAATCAAAAATTGCCCAACAACTTTTCTAGGCTGAAACAATTAATACTGCTGTTATGTCCAAAAATGGGTGTTAGTTTATCAAGCCTCACAACAAGACCCCTTATGAAAATTTTTTTTCTAGGTAGAAAACTTGCTTAAGCTTCATGAGATCATTTGGTGTCCTGTTACAATCCTAATAACGATAATCAATCTAGCAATTTATGGAAAGACTAATGAATGGTATTCATTGTAGGATACTCTATAAAATAGCACAGCATCCATGGTAATTACAACAGTAGAACTAGGATATGTGTAGAAGAGAACCTCCATGTCAAGTTAAGGTGAAGAAACACCTAATAATTGCAGGAAATGACCTAATTGGCTTTTTTTTTGTTTTTTTATTGATATATATGCTCAACAAAATCTATGAATTAAGAGCCAGTTGTTGCAGGGAAACACTCTAATGGTATTGCAATAACAAAAGCATGTGAAAAATGCAGGTAAAGCTAGAGAGTGGAAACTGTATCCTGGAAAAGATTACAAAATGCTTTCCATTTTGACACAAGACCACCAGTTTCTCTTCTAGTTCAAAAGGATTCCCTCCCTGAGTATAGGATTCAAACCATCAGGGGAGGAAGAAAAGAAGGATGCTGAAAATCTAGAGAATGAAGATAGCAAGGTGCCAAATATAGAGGAGCCAAGAGTTAATCAAGAGCAGGATGAAATTGTTAATAGTACTAACAATATTAATACTGTTAGTTCAACTATTAAGGGCGCTACTATAGGAAGATAATGTTGTTGATGAGAATATAGTCTATGGATGTGTTGATGATCCAAATATGCCTAATTTAGAAGAAATTGTCTATTCAGATAATGATGAAGATGTTGATGCAGAAGCTGACATGACTAATTTGGATACACATATCCTTGTTAGTCCTACTCTAACTACCAGAATCCACAAGGATCATCCCCTTTTTATTATGAACAAATATTTGGGAGATATACTATTCACAACCTCAAACCAAAGAAATAACAAAGAGTGTGACTGACACAGGTATGTTAAGTGTTCATTGCAACAGAAGGATCAACCATAAAGATTTTTTAAGAATTGTCTATTGCTTGTTTTCTATCACAAGTAGAACCCTAAGAAGTATTTCAAGCTTTACATATCCTAAGCTAGATAGAAGCAATGCAAGATGAGCTTCTACAGTTTAAACTACAGAAGGTTTAGACTTTAGTTGATTTACCATATGGCAGGAGGGCCATTGGAACAAAATGGATCTACAGAAACAAGAAAGATGAAAGAGGTATTGTGGTTAGAAACAAGGCAAGGCTGGTTGCACAGGGTTACACTCAAGAAGAGGGAATAGATTATGATGAGGTTTTTGCTCTAGTTAGCTAGGATGGAAGCATTAGGCTATTCTTAGCCCATGCCTCATTAAAAGACATGTTGTGTATCAGAGGATGAAAGATTGCATTTAATTTTACGGAAAGATTGAAGGGGAGTCCTATGTTGTTGTCAACACTCCAGGGTTTGAAAGATCCAAGTTCACTAACAGAGTTTATAAGAGTAGAAAAGGCACAATATGGCTACATCAATGCTCCTCGATCTTGGTATAGAGACTTTTTAACTAAACTATTATTGGACAATAGAATTTAGAGAGGTCAATAGATAAACGATTGTCATTAAAAGAGTCAAAGGTGATATTCTACTAGTTCAAGTATATGTAGATGATATTATTTTTAGGATTCTACAAAAGAAAGTTTAATGCACTGCGTTTGAGAAATTAATTCATTAAGAAGTTCCAGATGAGCTCTAATGTTCGAGCTTACTTTCTTTTTTAGGACAAAAAGTTAACACAGAAAGATGATGGGATATTTCATCATCCAGACAAGTATGTGGATGAAATTTTGATAAAGTTTTGGCTTTCCAGCTGTGAAGATAAGCAAGTCAGCATATGGAGACCTCAAAGTCTTTGATGAAGGATGAAAATGCTGAAGATGTTGATGTTCACTTATATAGATCAATGATTGGCTCATTAATGTATTTAACATCTTCAAGGCCTGATATAATGTTTGCTGTATGTGCTTATGCAAGATTCCAAGTCACACCTAAAGTTTCACATCTTCATGCTATGAAAAGAATCTTTAGATACGATGAAAGGTCAACTAATTAGGCCTTTAAGTATCCAAAGGACTCACCATATGATTTGGAAGCTTAAACTAACAGTGACTATCTGGAGCTAGTTTAGAAGGTAAATCCTCAACTAGGAGGTTGTCAATTTCCCTCTGAGGAGAAAGATTGATTTCATGGCAATTTAAGAAGCAAACTGTAGTTGCCAACTCTACTACTGAAGCAGAGTATGTAGCTGCGGCTAGATTGCTATGACAAGTGAGTGTTATGGATCCATAATCAATTTCTTGATTATGGATTACAACTTTATGAACACCAGATTTTCATTGGATAATGAAAGCATAATCTGCAGAAGATAAGAATCCAGAGTTTCACTCAAAGACTAAAGCACATTGAGATTAGACCATCAATTCAACAAGGATTCATATAAGAAATAGATTTAAACAAAGAGATCAAGAGTTCACAGAACACAGAACAAAATGTTTAGCAGAATTACTCACATAAACATTTTGATGTTTAGTCATTTTTGCATTTTTGACTGCTAGCATTGGAATGCTTAATCTCTGAAGGGTTGTTTTGGATAGAGATTAAATGATTTGGAATGAGTTAGAAAATGCTAATGATGAAACTTGGGGTTAAAAACTGGTAACTCAAAAAGTTAATGCTGCTAGGCATGACTTAGTACTGCTGGGCGAGAAGTTAGTACTGCCAGGCAAAAAGTTAATACTGCTGGGCTAAGATAGTGCTGCCAGGCAAAAGTTAATGCTGCTAGGCTACTTACTACTATTAGGTTACCGTTGGAGTTACAACTGCTGAGGGTATTCTTTGACTATAAAACAAAAACTTCACGTATAGGTTTTCTTTAATACATATTTAAGCGCATACGATCACACCATATTCATTATTAATCTTCTAATACTCTCTAAATTACAAACCCAAACTCAATTTCATCACCGACTTCAACAATTATCATTCATAGAGGCTCTAAAATTTGTTGATTCTCACAACATGGTCCGCTTATATGGAAAACTTCCCATAAGAGAATTCTGATTTTTGATGAGATAGTGGGCTTTATTGAAGCTAACCCCAAACTGATATTGCCTTCACTTAAGTTCTAACTATCTATGTTCCTCTTATATTGAGCAATTTTGGTCTTACTGCAAAGATTCAAAATAGTCCAACATAAAAGAAAAATAAGAATGTTGCCAATGTTAATGCACAAGACAATATTCATATCCAGAATTCATGTGTGATGAGAGATCTCAATTTAATGAAGAGATGGTATTGCTGTCTCACAAATACTGAAATTTTGAAACCTTCAATTATGGGATATGAGATCTTCATGATAGACTTACTTTAATAAATCTATATTTCCCATCAATTGGATGAATCTTATACAAACCATCTGCAATGTTTTAAGTTTCCAAATCAACTGCAGGTATGATTTGGTACAAATATTGCAATCTCAGCAGTTATAATGTTTGGCTAAAAATCAAAAATTTATTTATTTCAAAATTGGTTTTTTTAATGGTAGTTGAGAAACTTATTGGATCCTAATTCTAAAAAGTTTTTAATGAATTCAAGGTTTTTTACAACTATTTTTAAACCAATCAAATTGAAAATCTTCCCCCAACTTTTATTGATGAGTAATGATACACCTTCACATACTAGAAAAAGGTTTTTGCAAACATAAGAAGGCAAGAAAAAGATCTTTCAGGGACTGTGACACCATTGTTTGCTACTATATTGATACAACCTCAAGAAGATGTGGGAGTTCAGACAAACCCACTAAAACCCCACACACACCACTACTGCATTACCAACTAATATTAAACCAATCTCTATAATGCATCCATCATCACAACCCCAAAAGGACCTCCACAAAAAAAACGTAGGAAAAACAAAGGCCCAACTTGAGATATCTCACCTAGTTTGGACCTTCTAAACCTTGGTAGCAGATGAGATTGTCCATGAGAAAGGGAGATAGTAAATTGAAAGGGCTGCCACTACTGCTGCTAGCTTAGATGCAGAGCAGGACAGTGGTAACATAATTAGGACCCAATCCATGGCAACACTTAATGAGCCTATTCCTCAGGGAACTGGTTCAGGTAGTGGTCCTAGGCGCCAGAGAATAACCATAATTGGGGGACATAACCTGCTCCAAACTATGTTGAGAGGTTGTCCTAAATAGGTCTAATGATCCCCTCTCTAATGAGTTAACACATCTAGAACTGGAAGACCAAACTAAAAAAAATGGAATTGATGGAAATATGTACAAAAATGTCCTTGACAAGGGGTCTGTCTTTGGAGAATGTCAAGACTGCTCAGGATTTGGAGAGTACTAGTCTAAAGAAGAGAGTCAAGAAATTGGAAAAGAAGAAAAAGGCAAGAACTCCACAACTCAAGAGGAGGTTATTCAAAGTCAGGATAGAGTCTTCTGCTGATAAAAGTTTGGGTGATCAGGAGGATGCATCCAAACAGGGGAGGAATATAGCTGAATCAGACCAAGATGAAGAGATTTCATTTGTTCAAGAGGATGCAAAGACTCAGGGGAGGTATGATCAGGATATTGATGTTACTACTGTCAGTTCACCAATTACTAAACTAACAGCTGGTGTATCTGTTTATACGTACTCTCTCTATACTCAGCTGAGCCAAATTACTCCTCCAACACGAACAACAACTGTTATTGAAGATAAAGATCTCACAATTGCTCAGACCCTTATGAAAATGAGAAGTGAGAAATCAAAAGAAAAATCAAAGATAGAGGATCAAAAGAAAAACTAGTGACCTGCTACTATCCCAAACAAGATGGAGTGACTATGCAAGAACCTAGTGATTCTAACAAGCAAGAACACAAGCAGTACTCCTTCACAAACATGATTCTAAAAGACAAGGGAAAAGCTAAAATGATTGAACCAAAGAAGCCATCAAAGAAGAAGGACCAGATCAAGTTTGATGAAGAAGTGCAGAAGACGACTTGCAGAGAAAATTATAGGTTGAGTAAAGAAGAAGAAAGGGTTACAATACAAACAGAAGAAAAGAGGCTAAACTAATGTTCAGTGGTAAATACTCAAAGCTATGATAGAGGCAGAATATAGAGTTAGCTCAGAGACACAAGAAAAGAACAGGGAGAATTGACCACTGAAGAGAGTGTAAAGATTGTTTGTAGAGATTAATGAATAAAAAGGAAGAAAGCACTTTCACAAAGCAAGAGCTTAAAAGATCAGAAAGAAAACCCTACCACTAAAGCACAACAGAAGGAATCAAATGTCTACCTGATCTGAGAAATATGGCTGGATACCAAACACACTTAGTGTAAAGAAAAAAGTTTTGATAGAAATCCTATGTTGTGTTTGAACAAGAAATGAAGAGGGTTGAATCAATTTTTCCTATGGATATCAAGAGGTGGGGAAGTCAGGTGGAATAAGAAACACTAAAAGCATTAGAAAGGAAATAGTTAGTAAACAAATAGCAAGGTGAAGTAACATGATGAAGAAAGTGTCAAGAGGCAAAAACTAGGAGTAAAGATGCAAAAAAGGCAGAACTTAAAAATTTTGTCTAGAGATAGTTCCAAGAGATGATTGAAAAGCTGTCCAATGTTTGGAATCATTATCTACAAAATATCCAATAGTTGACTAGAAGACACACATTCTAACAGAAGACAAGATGTATTATGAGATCATCAGGGCTGATGGAAGTACTAAATTTTACAAGATATTCAGTGCAATGCTTGATGATTTTGACAGACAAGATGTGTTAGATCTATACAGGCTGATAAAGGAAAGATTTGAGACAACAAGCCTAGAAGGATATGACAGATTGCTTTGGGGAGATCTAATTACTTTATTTGAACCAAGTGAGGAAGATGAAATTTAGAAAACTCAACAAGATTACACATTGATAAGATGGAGGTTATATGATTCATGTGAAGTTCATTTCTTATTGATGGATACTAGAATTTCTATTCACATGCTGGTAGAAAAGAAATATCCTCTTACATAAGAAATGCTTTCAAGAATGTTGAGTAGGAGTCTAGAAGTTGATCATGAATGTGAAATGGCATTTGAGCTTCTCAGATTTACAAGATCACAGCTTAAGAAGTAGAAGAGTGTTTGGATACCTCTTCTTGATGATCAAGAAGATTTTATTGAAGAAACTTGATGATTAATATGATGAATATCAAGTTTAGGGGAGGATTGTTGGGAATAAAAGGATTTTTCTTAGTTACTACTGCTGGTTCAAGTTACAACTGCTAGTTGTAGTTATTGCTGCTGCTCAAGATCGAAGAAAATGTTCTAAGTTATTACTACTGTTAGAGTAATATTAGTACTGTCAGTATAACTGTTAGTACTACTAACAGAGTTTCTGCTATTGGGCTTAGTTAGTAATGTTAGTTTGTTTTAGTACTGCTAAAGTGATATGTATGAGATATTTTAGGAAAAGATATGTATGTTTAGAAAACACGTTGTAAGCCCATTAGGGTTCCTTGGTGTATAAAATAAGACCCTAGGGCATGTAGTTCATATATCTCTCATTTTCATATACAGTCATATATAGCTTCAAGGTTTTGTGTAACCCTAACACTATCAAGAGTGTTCGTATTAATATATTGAGGCTTAAGGTTTGGTATTATATATCTTGTTTCTCACTATTTTATTGCTTATTCTTCTTAGTATCATAGACTAGATTCTGCATAGTCTTTGATATATTCAATCAAAGTTTCTACCATAGTTGTCTTGGATTTATTCAATTCAACTTAGCCTTAAACAAGCTAAGCAAGATCTATTCAATTTGGGATCAACAAGGTTTTATTAGAGTCCTCTGTTGGAATTTTTTCTTTAGGTGGTTTGACAATGGTCTGAACAAGGTAGGTCGTTTGAGTCTTAGACTTTTTCCTCTTTTGAGGGAGTGCTCTAGAAGCCTCAGAGCCTTGTGACTTGGGTTTAGGTTGGGTTACAATCTGAGACTTCTTCTTCCCTTTCTTTTCATAACTAGGAAGTGGAGTCACTAAAGATTCAAGATTGATGACATCAATCATTGAGGCCATCAATTCAATTTGGGTAACTTTTGATGGGTTCTTGGTAAAATTATTTTGACTTAGGACGTTAGGAAGATTCCTAAATTTTTGGTCATGTGGATAGTTGGAACCCAGTAACTCGGGCACATGAGATAAATCTAGGATAGGAAACATATATTTGCATAGACTTGGCCATGAGTCTGGTTACAAGATCACTGAAGATGATATCCTTAATGTCGATCTTAGTCCTTGTAAGGAGACTGAAGATGATCAACTGTTGAATTGAATTCAATTGTTTGTAGAGGAATGATTCTTATTGAGGACATGAATGACAAAAGTTAGCAGGATCCTCCAAGCCATAGGAAAGGATCTCTTAATCACTAGGGTCTTTTGTACCAATGCCTATTTTATGGCAATCTTTGCAAGTTCAGCTTTAATAACCTTAGGGGAGACATGAGCAACATAGTTGCCTTTATTATAATCAAGTTTTGTGGTTTCATAGATGGTCTTATTGTATAACATTAATGGCGTTTGGACATTCTTCACAGTGAACTTGATTGTAAACTCTTTGAGAGGATGAGCCTCGGAGTCATTCGTCAGTTGGTTTGGATCTTCAACCACAGTAGTACACCAGAACTCCCTTAGGTAGTTCTGGTATAACACAATTGGTGTTTTCATAAAAGCCTCAACTAACAAATAGTTTCTTAAGAATTTACAAATATCTTTGTAGGTTGGGAAACTTTGTGGGTAGTTAAAATTTCCCACAAAGTTATTGCTTGAAAACAGGACAGATTCGACAATCATGTCACCACACTGAGGGGCATATTTTATTTCTATGGTCATTGCCATTTGAATGTTTGTGTTTTTGAAAAGGACAATGGCAATATATCAAAACCATATGGTCACAAAGTCGAATTCAACTAAGATCGATGGCGTAAGTTTTGATATGTTATCAAGACGGATGGTCACTAAGTTTGATAACTCAGATCGTTGATGCATACTTGACCAAGAAAATGGTTTGAAATGAAGGTTTTATCAAGAGAATGAAGAACACACACAACTTTTTAATGAGAGAATAATTTTGCAGTGTGATAGGTGTAAAATACACATATCCATTTATACCTAAAATAACCCAAATAAACCCAAAACAGACCAAAAATGGCAAAAATATGCTTGTATTTGTGTTTTGTGTGTGCAGGTACGGTTAAGTCAAAAATCACAAGAAAACAGTCAAAAG
>BQNB010045307.1:0-44355 GCA_026074375.1 Tanacetum coccineum
AATTTCCAAAACTCTCTTTATTCTTTTCTTATAAAACCAGAGGGGCCAAAAGTGTCACTTTCTAAACTTATTTATAACTAAATCTCGGCTGAAATGAAATGAATAAGGGAAGAAAGATGGAGGGCCATTTTTGCCTCTTCCCCATACTTCTCTTTAAACCCCTGAACCATAACTGTACTCAAACCAGTTTCCCGCCAACCCCATACCTCCCTCCCCCATGGTTTATAGCCAATACCACCCTCCCTAGTACACTCACAGCTAACCCCCAGCTCATTCCCACCTCCCCATTACCCCTATAACCTTTCCAGTTCAACATACACAAAAACCCGCACCCCTTTTAATGGTGAGATGGTGTACAAAAAGGAATGGAGGGCTAGGATTGAGTATGCTGCCTTGTACTCTCACAGCTAACACATTGAGAAGACCAAGTGATGCCTTTGGACTTCTATAAAAGAAAAGAAGAACAAGCCGAGATGCCAATCCCTGTTTTTACTTTCTTAGTTTAATGTTAATTAAGTTTGCTTTAAAGTTATTGTATTCAGTTTGTTTAAAACATTTTAAGTTGTATTTCTTGGAAGTTTAAATAAAAAAATTAAGAGTTCTCTTGTTATTGCATTTGTCAACATTTAAAGTATAATTTAAAGCCTTTAATTCTGTTTAAATTATATAAAAATGTGCAAGAGTTGTTAAGTCATACTTATAAACACTTGTCTTACCCCTTTACTTCATTTAAAAAACTAAAAAAAACTAAAAAAAAACGAAATTTATATTTAAGGGGGTGTTTGGTTTAGACCCCAAAATGGGTCATATGGGATTTTTCATGGGTCATAACCACTCAGCCAACTTTGGCTGAGTGTGTGGAGTTTATTAAGTCAAATTAATCAAAGGTTTTAGTTTAAAAATAAGTTTTTAAGGTCCTTTGTCTTTCTGTCAAAATTTTAGAAAGCCAAAGTGACCTTAAGGGCTTAAGCTGTTGAAACAGCTTAAGCACCTCATTTCTTGTGTTGTTGGAGTTACAAAAAGCCAAAAAGAAAGCCCTCTTGCTCTGTCATAACCAAATGACCAAGTAATTTTAAGTGTTTAATATACCATTTCTTTGAAAAATGCCAAATTCAAGTCCTAATATCAGCATGATTTAGTCCATTTTATTAGTTCAAAATTTGAATATAAGCTCATTTACATCCCTTTTTAATCTGTTTGTGGTTGGATTTAGGTAAAAAGCTCACATGAGCTTATTGGGATAAGTTAAAAAAGCCCCTTAACCCTGTTTTACCCCTCCCCTGGTGCTGAGCACCATAAAATAGCCCAACTTTTCTAGCTTATTTAATATTAAGCCATAGGTTCTTATTGCTTTTAAACATAGCTTATAGGTTTATCTTTTAGGTTTAGCAGCTTTAATCCCTTAGATAGCTTATTAAGGCAACTTAATATAAGCTCAAAAGTCTACTTTTTCTGTTTTTTATAAACTGTCATTTTAGCTTAATAATAGATCAGCTTATTTTAGGACTTATTAGAATGCCATAGCTTAAATTTAGGATTCCCCTCTCCTATTTATCTGTTCCCCATAAGTTGTAAGCTTATCTTGTTAGCTTAAATCCCAATAAGACAGAAAAATAAGCTCATAAGCCTTTTTAAGCACTGTCAGTCCAAAACCTCAAGTTTCTAGCTTATTTAGTGAGTAAAAAGCATAAGTGCTTTTACAAAAAAGACTCCCCTTGAGCCCCTTAACAACTTTGCTTTTATAGCTTTTTGATAATAAGCACTTTGGACTTGCTTTGTAATCGGGTTGGTGTGCAGGGACCAATTGTGTAATTTTCTATTTTATAGTTAGTATTGTTAGTCCCTGTGGTTGACTACCCTATTGCCCCGTTAGTCCTTATGTCCCTTCCCTGTTAGTCCTTTTGTTTTAACAGCAGTTAACTTTTGTTAGTTTTATTCAATTTAAATAATTAAATTAGGTTAAATTTTAATTAGTTTAATTACTTTTTATTTATTCAGTAACTTTTGGGCATTTTTATATTTTTAGAATTGTTAACTTTTTCTTTATTTAGTTTTATTTTTTCAGAATTTTTATAACTTTTATTTTTTGTCTTTTTCTATTTTCTTAGTTTTAATTAGTAATTAATCTTTAAAAATTCATAAAAAATCCAAAAATTAATAAAAAAATATTTTTCTTTTTTATAAAATTTTCTTTTGTCATTTAGTGTCTAGGAAAAATATAAAATTTAGTGTAGGCTTAATTTTTCTTAAATTTCAGTCTTATACCCGTTTTACCGGGTGCGTTTTACCGTTTCTTTTCGTTTTACATTCAAACGACCTCCGTTTTAGTTCTAGTTTTCTTTATTTTTCAAATTAAGTTAATTAGAATTTAATTTTGATTTTTAATTTAATTTAGCATTTATTTTCTTAATTTTTAGTATTTAGGTTTCCCGATACCTGATTCTGTTCCCCGTATTTTAGTATAGATTTAATTTTAGGATTTCCCTATAACTAATTTTGTTTCCCGTAGTTTTTAAGATCCCCATTTCCTATATCTGTTTCCCATAGATTAAATTAGGTTTTATTTAATTAATTTTAGTTGTAATTATATCAGTGTCTTCATCATACAATATTCTCATTCATTCAATTTTCTCATCAAACCAGGATTACCTTCAATTGCAGCCTCGTTGGGACATACGACCCGGGAATATCTCTTCCGGAATCTTTTTATCATTGATTCTATCTTGTGTATTTTATCCTTTTGTGGAATTTGACCTTTTGCCTTGGTCAAGGGCATTCGGTTTTTTAGGATAAGTATTGGTATTTGTATATAAAGTTTGTGCCTTAAACCCGCGCAAAATCAGGTCTAGAATAACCAATAGTGTTCTTAATAATCAGCAGATCTTTAAGGCCTCTTGGTAGACTACTTATCACATACTTAAGTTATTACTTTTGCTAGTTTTGCCAATCTGTGATCACCGAAAACTATTCTGGAACTAACAGACTTGTTACACTCTTGAGCTGATGGAGTTGATTCATCTTCGGATAATAAACGACTAAGTACCATATCCCGTCGTCTATCGCATAAGATCTTCCGCGAGCTCCTCCCATTTGTTAAACTTTATTCAGGAAATATTGTTTCTCTAAATGTCCTCATTCTCGGCATCCCATCACCATTTGTTATTGTATTGACGTTATGGTCGTCGTTGTGTTGGGCCCTGGTGGAGCGGGTCCTGCTGGTATACTTTATCCAATAGGTAATGGATCCCTTAAATTAGTGGTAAAACCACCTATCATCGAAAAGAGATAATCAGGGACTATTCATTTCGGGGGGTCACTAGTACGAGATTAGGTTCATGATACACTGTTGGTACTGCCAAGTAAGTTGCGACACTTACCATCTATAAGCCTCGGTTTGAATGTAATATATAAACATTACAGATATCATGAATCGAGATCGTCTGGAAATATTAATTCGATATACAAAACATACTCACGCGACTACATTATCTCCTTCGATGTTTTCAATATTATGAAACCTTCTTTATAACGCGGTTATATCAGACATAAGAACTGTAATGATACTTTTGAGATACCTATTTTGATGGATTAAATATTCTTCGTCAAACTTTAGCCCAAATTTTTGCGTTTGTGGAAGAGTGTCTTCTCCGAAACATCTAATTTTTGATGAATAAAGTTATCAGCGGTCTTGTTTAGATGTGTTATTAAATCTTTAAATCTTTTCTTGGTCAACAATCGGACTTTTTCATTTTTAATATTACTTTTTATATAGTTTTTTTTAACACAAATTTAATCTCGGGACGAGATTTCTTTAAGGGGTAGGTACTGTAACATCCGACAAATTTCGGAATTATTAAATAACTATATTACCCTTTGACTTTTTGGGTCCGAATTGACTTTCTGACTTTTTGAGTTTTTATGGTCTAATAAAAGGCAATTACGCCGTGGCGGCTATAATACAAAACTCAAAACAAATTTTAGTGTGCTAAATCATTTTTCTCGATACCTAAAACCATTAAAATGTGAATTTTCAGAGGAGAAAAAAGTGATACAGATGAGGTTCGAGCAACGCTTTCAATTCCATAGGTGACAAAGTGTAATTCTTATATGACTTTAGTAATCGTTCACGTTTTTGGTAATCATTCGTTTAACTCCGGTTAGTTTACCTTTGGCTAAATAATTGCTTTGTACGTATTATGACGCTTATTGAAGGCTAATACCTTCGGGTATTAGCCATTATTATGAAGATCTGAATGTTTGGTATTGTTTATTTGATTTCTTGATTGATCGCTGAATGTTGTTTTATGTTTATCATTACTTGTTTACTGATGCTTTTGTATGTGGGACCTATCATTCAACTAGATTAGTGATTTACAGACAAGTAATTTATAGAGTTCGAATGGCTTCATATACGTGATTAATAATCTAGACCAATAGGATCCACGAATACGACCTACATTTGCCTTTAAATATGTGAGGCCTTTAGTTGGACCAGCAAGTGACCCTTGGGATCAATGAGTATGTTCTTAATTAATTGGTAAAGATTTGGTTAGTGGACTACTAGAGTATGAATTTCCATAAAGCAGTAAGTGGGTAAAGTCTCTATGAGCTAGGGTTTAACAAGATTGCCATTGTTTTAATCCCTAAGATAGATTATAATCAGCAAATAGGATGCTTTATGCGGATGTGTTTAATTATGATTAGGATAAAATTATCAGGTCTGGTCTTAGGAAGAATAGAATGTAACGCTCCTAAGTCTAACATGATATGCACCTCAAGATAAGAATCATTGCCACATAAATAAAAAACTAAATTCTCATTTGGATTAATAATGGTTAATATAGTTTTCTTATATTTGGCTCGACCGCTCTTTTATCATTTGTTAATTAGCTCACGTAGGTTAAAGAGCCTTGAATTGATTGTAGTCACCAACCAAACTGTGCCAGTCTCTCAGGCTGAAAACCCCGTATCTGATTAGATTTGATGATTCAACTTAGGTTTAGCATAGGGTTAATCATAGAACTATAACTAATGTAATATTAGATAAACAAGATATTAATAATTGAAAGATTTATCCTCGCTTCAAGTGTTTCGACACCCTACTTACCTCGAATAACACTGATCGGGTACATGCCGTGTTAAAGTGTTGCTTTTTGTTTAGTCGGCAAAATATACATTTAAAACTTGAATCATAAAATATACTATAACAACCCGTAATTTTTCAGTATTTCATCAATGTAATATCTACTTACTATGTTAAGTACTACTTTTTCACGATAATAAAATTTGCGTTTCATTCTATTCCATTACGTATCATAGTTTACATTTCTAAAGTAAACGAGCTCTCGCAACGACCTATGCCTATTCTATCTTGTTTATTATGTACAGTTAAACATGTCAACGTTGATAAATCTATTATCCATTTTGTCATATTACATATATATTTTTAAGTTGTACTTTTATTTTCTAGGTTTACATGTTTTACATTTTTAGCTTATACCCACACCACCGTTGCACATTAACTTAAATAATGCATACACTTGCCTATTTTACTTAAATAATTATCATCCTAAGCATTTCATTTATGTGACATTTCCCCATTAAATATTAAACCAAGCACTAGGACTTCAAAACAAAACAAATGATAAGAACAAAATAATAAGTGTAGCAATGGTTGTGCTAGCTATTCAACTAACGACACCAAATTTGTTACACGTAGCAAATATGAAATCTTATATATTTTTAAGGTGGCAAGAGTATAACTATAATTCTTTTAATATTTCTTTTGTAAGAATCTTCTCAACTTTGTAAATTTGAATGCCATGAACATGACGTACCACTGTTTCTTGTTTACCATAATTTTGTTTCTTATTTCTTTGTCCATTGAAGATTGAATAACATTAGATACTTTTTATACTTAATTTACGTCTAGTTTCTGGTTACTACAATCAAGTTGAAGACCTATCATAAAATAAATATACACGATAGATATAGATAGATTTATATATATATATATATGATTCGGAGAATAACTACCTCCAAGCCAAAAAACGATCAGATTTTAAACAAACACAAGTAGAACTCAAATCAAACTCGAACAACAGAATACTAGAGTTTAAAACAAAATAAAATATGAAAATATGACCTTAAAGTTAGGGGTCCAAATCTTGTCAAATTCGAATTATAGCTTAATAATAAAAACAAACAAAACACGTTTCCTTCCTAAACTTTCTTCTTCATTTCAAAATAATAAAAATGGAATGATTGTGTTTATGATCTCGCGGAATGGTACGGTTATCGACGATTAAAACGAGAACACATCGATGTCGTTGAAAGACACGATCATATTAGTATAAGTTAAAAAGGACCCGTATCCAAACGTTTACTCAACCCGAACGTAACAAAGCCGATATGAAGTTCTAATTTAAATGAACATCGGTGAACCCAAAGCTAGTTTAAAAAACCTAACAAGCACTTAGTCACCATCTCTTCACCACTCTTATATCTCTTGGCCACCAAGTGCCTCCGTCACCTTTTTTAGCCACACAACTTTCACACATCATTCCACCAATACTTTTCCTTATCCACAACCTTTGCACCCCTCCCAGCTGGACTTGGCCACATCTCTTCTTTTGCTCCATAAAAGCTCGTGGACCACAAGGACTTCACATGCTTTGCTACATTTCTAGCTCATCCTAATCACACCTTAGCCTCTCCATGTCACTCCCTAGAAATCTTACTCAGCCCTTCCAAGATCTTGACACATTGCATTGATAAACTTGGACACCAAGGGAGTTTTGCACTATAAATAGCCACGCATCCCATTCAATCAAACTCACACCTTCCATCTACTTTCTCTCTATCAAAAGGCATTCTAAGCTGATCAAGGAAATCAAGTAAGGTCTTAAGAGCAGAAGTGAAGCTAAAGAAACCAAGTCTTGAAGCCCCGAGGCCCTTGTTCTAGGCGTACGAAGAGAAACGACCTCATTTCGACCCGTTTTCGATCAATAAGCTCAAACCAGATTCTATGAGCTCTCCTACTGATTCTATACTCTTGTTAATATATTATGATCATGTTCAATTCTATTTTGAAAGATTTAAGCTCAATATCATTGCCCATTTTCCTTTTTGATCCAAAACGTGACTATAAACCATAAAAACATGTTTTGATTAATTATATGAGCTAAATTGTAAGATGTTGTTATAATCTATCCTAATAAGCTTAATTAATGTTATTATAAACTTTTTATAAAGTCTTGAAAGAATTTTAATTAAAAACCTACGCGTTTTCGTTTTAAAACCCTAATTCGACCCGTTTTGATTTCTAGCTTAACGAATAGTTATTTTAAACTTTCGTTACGTTAAAACATCTTATTTTAGCTTATATTAATAAGCTATAACCTGCAAATATCATTTGGAATCTTAAAAATAGCTTGCATGCAAAATTTGGATGGTTTTGTAATTTATTTTTCATGTATAGGGGTATATTTGTTAACTTTTGGATAATTATAAGTTCAAAGACTGAAAATTGTCATTTTAATAAAGTTATAACTTAAGGGTAAGTTTTGCCAAAGTTATAAAGTCAGGGATATTTGATAAATACTAAAAGGACTAGGTTGGTAAATATTTAAAATCAAGGGTTTATATTTTAATTTTAATATTTCTTAGGAAATATAACAATTATATATTTTTATATAATTATAAAAATTAAATAAAAGTTATTAAACTTGTTTTTATTGAAACCCGACACATTAATCGTTATTAATTAACGATCGACGCATTTTAAATTAAATACGTTTTATATTAAACGTAATTTATTCATGACTAACTTTTGAAGAAAAAAATCTTATCGTATCACAATACTAGGGAGCTTCATATTAAGGGGTTTCATCTTGGTATTACGTTCTGACTGAGTTGTTGGGTTTACGATTTAAAGTGCCCTAGCTCCTCAAATGTTTACTGAATGACTTCTGAAATATGATGGGCTCCGAACTGTATTACAATAATTCCAAACTCTCCTATCAAACTCATAACAATATTGAACTATTAAAACCCAAAAAGTTCTAGTAGTATAATCTTCCTAAGAATGGGATATTTTTACCAGGTTGCGTTGAGAGTATGTTTACTATCATTTTGCTATATCAACATTCCCTGTTAAGATTGTGATAAAGTCGTCAGCTTTCATTTTGGAATATTTATTACAACTACCTATCAGGTGAGATTCATAACTCGCTTTACTTATTACATGTTTTATAAACCGCGAGGGGGATACTGCTTGTTTACAATACTCTTTTATATACTAGTTTATCTTATACAATGTGATTACTTGTCAAAGATTAGTGAGATTTTACTCGCCTTTTTACTTATTTACATGTTTTATAAACCCGCGAGGGGGATACATGCTTGTTACAAACTCTTTTACATACTCAATTATCTTATAACAATGTGATTACTTTTCAAAGACTTAGTGAGATTCATAACCTCGCCTTTACTTATTTACATGTTTTATAAACCCGCGAGGGGGATACATGCTTATTACAAACTCTTTTACATACTCATTTATCTTATAACAATGTGATTACTCTTCAAAGACTTAATGAATTCATAATCCCACATTTCAATCTTTTGAATACTTTATAAACCTGTGATACCTAATATAAACCATGAATGCAAGTGTTTTTCCAACTGTATGCTATCCAGACATGTATGCTATCCAGTTATATTATTACATAAGTAGCTCCCAGTGCCATTATTTCCATATCATGAACCATTAATTACTTGCATTGCGAGTGAACGCGAATATTGTGAATAGATCTATTGGGGGTGACGGCTCCCGTTTGTATACCCATGCTTGGGGTAGCCAAGACGCACTATATTTGTCCTAATAGGTAACCTTGTCAAGTTACCTTTTGCACGGGGAAATCTGTCCCTAACCAATATCACTACAGTGATCTTCCCTGTTAACGCATTGGTGTCATGAGCTTAGGTGTAATAATAATGTTACCATTTTTCCATGATAATTGTATTCGTTGCAATTATATCAATAATCGGGTTTTGAATAACAACGTAGCCAATCACTATTAAAACTTGCATTCACCCACTATAACCATTCAATGTTTTTTCCATGATATACTGATTCTCACTGATTAATTGTCCCTGCATGCCAATATTTCATTATAACTGTATTCAACTATTACATTCAAATATGAAATTTTACTCAACCTTTTGTGTTGACCCTTTTTATGCATGTTTATCTCAGGTAATTGAGCAATTATGGTAATGGAGTGCGATGGACTTGGAGATGGCTAAAACTTGTTATATTCAATTTTATGTTTCTAGACTTTGGGACTGCCTTTGTAAAAACTTGATTTTAAATGAATGATAACGTATCTTTTAAAATGTATCTTTTGAGTCGTTTTCTATGATTGTGTCTGTGATTCATGAAGTAATACCCCATATTAGCTTCCGCTGCTATATTATCAAAATGGGGGTGTTACAGAGTGGTATCAGAGCTCACGGTTATAAAGAACAAGGGTAAAACCTTAACTATAACTACTTTTCTTTTGCCTCAATGTCCTCCGTTGGTCACTAACTTTTTAATTGTGAAGATGCCATACTTTATCGAATAGTATGTTAAAAAATACAGTACTCTATATTATATAGTATCTTATGTTATTTACTATGTGGTTGTAACAGTCATTTTTCGTCCCTCACTCCACTATCGTTCCATCGATTGTGATATTAATGATGATATTCCACTCTCTTAGTTATTATGCTCTACCAGCTGTAATACCATCATTTCTAATATTAATCACTATCACCAATGTTTGATTCTCGAGATTTCTTTCCTTCCGACAAGATTTCATCACCTAATGTTAGGATTATGAAAAATCCATGTAAAAGACTCGGTCACCCCGTGTTATATCTAGCATAGGTTAGCTCGTGGTCTTAGTTTTAATTGTTTAGTTACGTATCGACTTATGGTGTTGGGTCCGGGGTCTTTATCCCACTTGTTAGCACTTCATGGCCCATTTAGGAGCACCAAAAAATTGTATAAATACCTTTCCAGCCATGGAAGGGTTGGTTGTTCATTTGATAATACACACACTTAAAGGTGTTTTTTTCTCACTAGACTAGTCACTTTCTCTCTCTAGAAGTTTGGCCAACCCATCATTCCTAAGCTTGTATTGTGATATCCAATATACTACAATTGGTATCAGAGCCCATGAGATGATTAGATAGATTGGTTAGTTTTATTTGTGTGCTGTTTTTCTGGGTTTAGTTTAGATCAAAAGTTTGGTTTTTGAAGGTTTATGGTCTTTTTCTTGACACTCTTTGATTCTCACGTTTGTGATGTTAAAGTTAGTGTTTTTTATAGTTGTTATAACTTTCTAGGATCAAGTTGTACAAAAGAAACCAAGCAAAAATGTTCAAAAGGGTGATTTTTAGGTGTTTTTAGGTGAAAAAGTTCGTATTTTTCTTCACTGCGTTTTGCCTCTCTGAGACATTCTTGGTTGCGTTTTGCCTCAAATAGTACACTGCGTTTTGTCATTTTGTATAGTACAACAGTACTGCGTTTTGTCATATTTGGGGTTGCGTTTTGGTCGCTGGGTTTTAGTTATTGAAGGTTGCGTTTTGCCCGCTTGAAGACCTCACTGCGTTTTGCTTGAAGATCTCACTGCGTTTTGCTTCAAGACCTCACTGCGTTGTGCTTCAAGACCTCACTGCGTTTTGCTTCAAGACATCCATTGCGTTTTGCATGAAGACCTCACTGCATTTTGCTTGAAGACCTCACTGCGTTTTGCTTCAAGACCTCATTGCGTTTTGCTTCAATATCACTGCGCTTTGCTCAAGACCTCCTTTGCGTTTTACTTGAAGACCATATTGCGTTTTGATAAAAAGTTACTCTGGCAAAATTTCATTCTTCACTGCGTTTTGTCTAGGCTTCTTCCCTGCGTTTTGCCTAAGTTTCATTATCTTCATTACGTTAACTTATTTCAACCAAACCAAATCACAATCAAACAACATATCACCTAATCAAACAAACAATCATCACTTTTAACATATAATCACTAATCATTGTACCGATCCAAAGTTTATCATAATACAAGTAATAAACCATGTCCAATAATTCAGACGATATTCAAGCAGCCGATTCCGATACCTGCCCTCTTATGCTTGATAGGACTGATTACGAATCATGGTCACAACGAATCCGATTGTACTGTAGGGGAAAGGAAAATGGATTGCAAATTCTTTAGTCGATTGATCAAGGACCATTTGAGCTTGGAACCACACGGGATGCACTCGGAACTACCCCTGGAGGGAGGGTGTCCTTCTTGACCAGAAGGCCTCGTAATATGAGGATTCTCAGTGAACGGAGAGAAGAAACGATACGATGCAGATGTCCGTGCCACCAATATTGTGCTTCAAGGACTACCCAAAGATATCTACAAGCTCATCAATCACAACATTGAAGCAAGCAGATATTTGGGACAAACGTCCAAATGGGCTTTTGCCGGTTATGAACTACAAAAGAAAGATAGAGAATCTCAGTTGTACGAGGTTTGACAGGTTCAAGATGCTTCCAGGTGAAATATCAATGAGTTACTATGTTCTCTTTACAAGTGGTCAACGACTTGAAGGAATATTCAGAATGATATTGCCTAACATTCAAACTGAACTCCAGTTATGATCAATATGTCATTGAATGGTAGGTTTCGTGGAAGCCGTTTTTAATACTCAACAAAGGTATGAAAGAGATAATCAGAACAGATGTATGCATATTAAACAACTTGGTAGCATGCCCTGCAACAAGATCGACTAATTATTGAAAGAATCACTCCTTCTACGAATGACCAACTTGCATTTGTGTCAACGGTCCAACCTCATGCTCAATCATCACATGTCTAGTCTCATCAATATCCTTCTTCATCAACAAACCCTCAATCATACAATATCCATAATTTCCTAAAAAACATACAAATTGAATTCCGCTGATACACCAAATGATGAAAATACTTGACAACCTACCAAACAAAATGGACTCCTGCCTAATCCTTCAGAGAGCAACGCTTCCTCAGACCCAAACAAATCAACTTTCGAACCTCATCCTACACCGAAAATTAAGCAACTATTAATGTGGTTGGGTTGTTGTTCAAAATGTTAAAGGGCGATATAATTAGAATCAGAGGTATTTTGCTCGGGGAAATGGTGTTGCAGGCAATGGGGTGCACAGAATAGAGCTGGGAATGCAATGAGGGTCTCAAGGGAAACGGTTAAGGTAGTTATAATTGTAATGAGTTTGACATATTGCAAGGATGTACTTACCAAAAGCTCACAGAATTCTCATCTTATTTCAAGGACAGGATGTGCTGATGCAGCCTAAGGAATGATGCGTTTTGGATGAAGTGGATACTACTCTTTTCTGGCTGTGAACAGGGCAACCTTTGATGAAGATGTGGATAATCACCAGTCAAGACTTAGCTTTGATGGGATAACATTCTTCCAGCAGATGAAATGTGACGATTTTTGATTCAGATGTTGATGATGAACCGACTGCTCAGTGTATATTCATGGCCAATTTATCCTCAGTCGGGTAAGCAAATCCACAAGCTGGTCCATCTAATGCATCAATCTTATCTGAGGTACATTTTCTGAATAATGTATTGATATAGTGTTTCTAATAGGAGAAACATAAGCATTTCATAATAAAGTACAACCGTCAAATGTTATTGACTCAACTAGTGTCCATATGGGTAACAGTAATGTTATTCCATATGAACAATATTTGTCGGTCAATGATATTTCTGTTGTACCAAGTTGTGCATCTTCCGCTCTAAATAGTGTATGTGTATCGCCTGTTAATGATGCGTTCGTTCCTCATGACCCAATAGCCACTGAACTTAAGATCTACAAGGAACAGGTTGCCATTTATGAGCAACGTGCTAAGTTTGAACTGACTGAACGTGAACAACGAATGGATGATCAAATGCGTTAATGTTATCAAAATCATAATAAAACGGAGGAAAATCTTAAAAAGGAACTTCATTCTTTCAAGTTACAACTTAAGTCAACTATGGAAAACAATAAGATAATTGAAGAAACTGTAACGACTTTGAAACAAGAGTTTAAACAGAAAGAGTCAAAATTCCTGACTGATTTTTCCAATCTGAAACACCTTAACGATAAACTTGAGAATAAGCTTCACTCACAAGATCAATCCATTCAAACTGTCCATATGATGTTAAATCCTACTCAGGTGTATGACCAAAAGACTAAAACTGCACTAGGTGCCTAGAACCCTTTTTACCTCAGACAGGCCAAAAAGGCCCAACCGGCACTATATGATGGTGATGAACTTCTTAAGCCTCATCATGTGCCGGTAATGGTTCCATCGTCTGAGGAAGAACTAGAGTTAGCTGAAGCTACTAGGAATAAACTGCATGTGAAAATGAATGACTCTGCCTGTGTGGAAAAAAGAGGGTTAACGTTACGCCTTCTAACTACTCAAAAGAAACTTTCATGGGCAACATTCACCCCTCAGACCTAACTGTCACCTGAGCACGTATTATGGTCCTAGATCTAGCAAAGAAAGCCGATGAGCTAAAGGGCCAAAGAACACCCCTGCCTGTCCTACCACATGCGACTGTGTATCCTCCTAATACACCGGCCTATCTGGTCCCTCGAACGCTTCCAACTACAAGTCAAGTAAATATTGGTCTGTATGTAATTACTCAACTTTTTTAGGATTTTAAGAAAACTTGTAAAAAGGTATCACACAACGGGCATACTGAGGGGAAAGGGGTTTTGACCAAACAAAAAGGGTGTTATTTAACCAAAGTAATTTACCATTTTTCAATTATCAAAGACAAATTTTGGAAGGAATCAAAATCTTAGTCATGAAGTTTGGGCAATGAAAGCATTTTTGAAATATTTGGAGCCTGAGGTGGACCAGGAATGAAGACAGACTTACGGTATGGTGGATTGAACGGACAACTTCTCATCACAAAGAGAACTTTAGTGCTGAATGCTTGACAAAAGATTGTGTTTTATACTCGCACGGATTTTGTACTAAACGTGTCTGATTTCTGGACATGCATGATGCTTTCACTAGTGGTCAGAAACGTAATTGCCGACCTTTGAATCTGAAAAATTTTAATACTGTGATCACAATTCAAAATGATGATCACGACTCAATGATAAAACAGTTCTCCAAACTTGAAGTTGAACACTTCAAATTACAATTAAAGTATCAAAATCTCAAAGAACGTTTTGGAAACAAAAACCCAGTAACATCCTCAGACGCTCCTTCATTTGATTCACTGTTTTTGATTGGGAAACTAAATGAACATATTCAAAGTTGAGGCAATACGATTCGTGAATTAAAGGAGAAAATCTCTCGCTTAACAAAGAAAAATAGTGATACAGATCCCACTTTTGACCTTAAGACTTTAGTTTCTCAGAACAAAGATTTAACTGCAAAGCTTAATGCCCTTCACGATCTCAATGAATGCTTTAGGGCATAAAATGCAAAACTTAAGCAACATTATAAGGAGTTTTATGATTCAATTAAAATAACGCGTGCCAAAACCAGTGACCAGATTAACTCTTTGTTATCTGAAATTGAACACCTTAAGGATCAACTTAAAGAGAATTCCAAATGGTGTTCGATATACCTGATTGTAACCTAAGGTGCTGGATCTGGTAGATTCATCTAGATGTAGAACATTCCCCCTCGACTCAAGAAGAATCGAGAAGTGCATCTACACTATATCAAACGCCTTAGGAAAATGTAGCAACCATTGTGTGAAATAGTAGAGGTATGTAGGGTTGAAAGACCATTGGTTACTCTCTTCTGATCTGTATGCCGTTACACTAAACACTCTCAGGAGCTGTTAGAATATGTAATAGGCATGTGTCCTACAGACTTTAGCCCTCACGATAAACAGAATGCCTCTACCAATTCACTTAGGAAAAAGCGAGTTACTTTTGTCGAACCATGTGAAACCTCAACTCATAACACACCACCACAAGTTGAGCACCAGAAAATAAATTCGACTAATGCTCCTGGAATTCCCTCTACAGGAGTAAAAGGTGCCTCAGCAGCTAGCAGGTCAAAGCCTAGGAGCAATACAAAGAAAGATAGGACCTTGCCAGCTAAAAGTGCCTTGAAACAAGTAGAAGCCCATTCTAGGATGAATAAGTCGAATGAGAAACAAAAGAATCGTGTTGATTCTAGTATTAGCTATAAGCGTACTGTAATTAATTCGAATTCTAATACTTCTTGCAAAACTTGTAACAAATGCTTAATTTCTGTTAATCATGATCAATGTGTTGTGCGTTCTGAGATGTTTGTGAAGCAATCCCCTGCCACTAAAGTGTGGCGGGTTAAGCAAGTTAAGCAAGTTTGGAAGGCCACAGGGAAATTGTTTACCACTATCGGCCATCAGTGGCGACCCACTGGCAGACTATTACCTTTAGGAGATCAGTGGCCTTTAACTAGGAATACTCCACCTAAGGTCTTGCCTACAAAACAATGGAAGCCCACTGGTAGACTTCTCCCATTAGGAAGACAGTGCCCTTTAGTTAGGTCTACTGTTCTTAAGAGTGACTATATGCTAGCTGATCCACATGAAACTATTGCCCCTGTAGCATATAATCTTGCGTGCACTAACCAACCGGACCCCAATTGCAATTGGGGATCCAATGTATCCAAATCTCCATTTTCTCCTTTGTTCATATGCAGGTTGTACAGATCGTTCTCTGGTATTTGGACTCAGGCTGCTCAAAACATATGACTGAAGATCGCTCACGGCTCAGGAATTTCGTGAAAAAGTTTATCGGGACTATTCGATTAGAAAACGACCATTTTGGTGCAATTATGGGCTATGGGGATTATGTCATTGGTGACAGTGTAATTTCCAGGGTATACTATGTAGAAGGACTTATACACAACCTTTTCTTTGCCGGTCAATTTAGTGATTCAGATCTTGAAGTTGCCTTCAGAAAGCACACATACTTTGTCCGAGACTTAGATGGTGTCGACCTTATTAAAGGAAGTCATGGTACGAACTTATACACCATTTATATTGAAGATATGATGAGGTCCTCTTCTATTTGCTTACTGTCTAAAGCCTCCAAGAATAAATCCTGGTTATGGCATCGTCACCTGAATCACTTAAACTTTGGCACCCTCAATGATCTAGCTCGTAAAGATCTTGTTAGAGGCTTACCTCGGTTGAAGTTTGAAAATGATCATTTATGTTCTGCATGCCAACTTGGAAAGAGCAGGAAAGTTACCCACAAACCCAATACGATTAACACCATTATGGAAGTTTTACACACCCTTCACATGGATTTATGCAGACCACTGAGAGTGCAGAGTATAAATGGGAAGAAATACATTTTGGTAATAGTCGATGACTACTCCAGGTTTACATGGGTGAAGTTTTTGAGATCCAAGGATGAGACTCCCGCTTTTGTAATCAATCTGTTAAAACAACTTCAAGTTGGTCTCAACAAAACTGTCCGGTTCATGCGGACTGATAATGGCACCGAATTCGTTAATAAAGATTTGACTGATTACAATGAAAGCGTTGATATTACCCATGAAAAGACCATTCTGAGAACTCCTCAGCAGAATGGCGTTGTTGAACGACGGAATCGCACTCTTGTTGAAGCTGCTCGGATAATGCTGATATTCTCTAAAGCTCCCTTGTTTCTTTAGGCAGAAGCTGTGGCTACTGCCTGTTACACCCAAAACCGATCCCTAATACATACTCTTCACAACAAAACCCCATATGAACTAGTGCATGATAAGAAACCGGATCTTTCTTTCCTACGTATATTTGGGGCTCTCTGCTACCCAACAAACTACAGCGAAGATCTTGGCAAATTGAAAGCTAAAGCAGACATTGGGTTCTTTGTTGGTTACGCACCAAACATGAAGGGTTACAGAATCTACAACAAATGGACTCGACAAATCATGGAAACTATTCACGTCACATTCAATGAGCTGAATGAGCAAACGGCTCCTGTACACTCTAGTCCAGGACCCGCTCATAACCTTTTGACGCCTGGACCTATCAGTTTTGGGCTCGTACCCAATCCTTCTCCTGCTGCTCCTTATGTACCTCCTACCAATAAGGAACTGGAGATTTTGTTCCAGCCTATGTTTGATGAATATTTTGAGACCTCAATAGTATCCATCCCCATTGATCAAGAGGCACCATCGGGAAGTCATTCACCATCATCTTCAGATCATCAATCCTCTTCAGTACATCAAGGTGTTACAGCTGAGCATTCGTTTGAAGTAAATCCTTTTGCTGTGGATGATCCCGAACCATTTGTTAATGTGTTCGCCCCAGATCATAACTCTGAAGCATCATCTTCATCCTTTTGCACCAGCTGATCCCGAACCCTTTGTTAATGTCTTTGCTCCAGAACCGAGCTCTAAAGCATCATCATCTGGGGATATCTCGATAGCTGAACCAAATCACTCCACTCAACCTCATGAACATCTCCGAAAGTAGACCGACTCTCACACGATTGATTACTTTATTAGAATCCTTCTAGTCAAGTCTCCATTAATTGGAAACAGCTCTTGGCAAAAACGATGCATTGTGTGCTTCTAAAAATTCTATATGTCAAAGGTCAACCGAAAATACAATAGCAGTTACTGAAATCTTATGACATTTGATTGACTGGAATATGGGATAGTTGCCTCATCGAACACTGTGCAAATTTATTTGTAATCACCCCCAATTGGGTCGCCAACGGAATACGGGTCCGGGGCGTCGTTACTTCATAGATCATAACACATGATGTATTTATAGAAAGACAAAGAGTCATTTTTAAACTGATTACAATAGAACTTAAACAAACGTATTTGTTCACATAAGCCGAAGGCTTCACATTGTCCATTGTCAAAAAATACAAAGATTTCTATCCAATACAGTTATACAAAAGTAATGCGACAAAATCTTTTAATGCATGATATCCAAATCAAAACACAATGTATTCCCTTGCACCATCGTGTTACTGTTCCCTGAAAAACATTGCTTTAAAATCGCGTCAAAACTAATAATGTTGGTGAATTCATAGCGTGTGATAAATCGTATATTGAAGGACCATAAGAATTCCCAAGTGTATGAATTAATGCACAGATGCAGACATCTTTTAAATGTAATTATCGTTTGCCCTAAGTCTGTCACTGAAGCTCGACATAAATGAATCCCATATAAATGGCCCCCTTACAATTGCCGGTGATTGGTGTTTCTAACCGTAATCCTGCTATGTTAGTGTAGACATGGTATACGTTCACTCAATTTTCCCTGATTGTGATTGTAATCAACCGAAACGGGATGTCAATCCCATTAGCATTCTATTCATACAACATTCCGCGTCACAATCCATCGGAACTGAACGTTATGATAATGGGTCAAACTAGGGTTATCGCAACTTAGGCAACACGTAATCATAATGTAAAATTATCCACTTGTGTCCAGTTGTAAAACATTGCATGTTTCTCACCCCAAAAAACTTTATAAAATAAAAGCATGTACTATCGTGGGGCTATGACACTCACTTGAGTGAAGCGTATCAATTAAGTATATCACAAATAATGGCCTACGCAAATCGTCAGATGCAACCTATTTAATTTAAGGGTCGTTATAAGTACCATGTACTTTGATTAACCAATATCATATATTACTATATAGCTCATCATACTATCGTTCGGGCTATCATAATTAACGTGGTCATGTAGTGAACGTATAAGGGAGACTAGGACACTTTAATCGTTAAATCTAACATCGTCGATTACGCCTTCCCCAGTAGAGGCCTCATTATTGAAAACTCCCTAGTTATTATGCACTTTGCTTAACTCTACCACATTATTGTGTCTTATATAGTTAATTCACCATCTAATTGGTTTTTGTAAATTGTGTTTTAATAAAGTAAAATACGTTTATAATTACGTTTTTTGTATAATATAGATAACTTTTGCGTTTTTTGTTTAAGCCCGATTTTGACGTTTTTATGCCCAACTTTCGTACTAAGACAGAGTGATCAAACTATTACATTTTTAATTTTTTCAACATTCTTGATGAATAGTGTTTTTACTTGTTCACAAACAGCTATAACTCGTCTTTGACGTTTCTATTAGCGTTAAACTCGTAAATGTAGTATCTCTATTCGTTTATTAGCTCCCGTTTTTTGCGATTGTTTGGCAGACGTTCTCGTAATTGAAAGTTTCTATAGATTTATGGGTTTACAAATTACTATGTCTGTCATTGAACAGTAACTTTTATAAAATTAGTTTATATAAAGTATTAATTATCGTAATAACGTTGGAAATTATACTCGTCTCGTTATTACTTTGAAAATTTTTGATTTTTTCATTTTGGAATTCCTAAAAGTATTGTATAATTTGTTAAAAATACAATCTTTCTGTTGGAATGATTTTTATTATAAGTTTTTATAACTAATTCTTTGACGACTCGTTTACTTAACGCTATAACTTGTTCTTACCGTATCTTTTCGTTATTAATCTCGTTTTTTCGAGTTCTTTACATACTCCGGGATCGTCATGTGACGTATCTAGACTTTTAAATGTCTAATCCACTGTTGTAAATCGGATTCAAACAGCCATTTAGGAAATCAAAATAGGTATACCTATTATTTAAAGTCATTTTATGTCTTTCCACTTTTGTAACTTACCACAAGTCTCATATGCCATAAGTATTATATGTGATAGAAAACACATATAATATTTCAGTCCACTTAGTTCATCTTTGTACAATATGTCCAAGGTAACATGATTAAAAAGTCATACTAATTACTTGAACACCATAACTTCATTATAGTAAAACCCTAAATTACTAGTTTATCCATAATCCATTTTTATACATAACCATAGTTGTGTACAATATTACAACATTTTGTAAAACTCATTATTATACTATCCATATTAACATTCTGTACAAGTCATAAACATGTTTACAAACAGAATCACTTTTGCAGTTATTAAAAAATATCCTAAATTGGTGTATTCATACATAGCACATAATATACACATAAACTCATAAAATGAAAGTATAAAGGTTTATAGAAGACCTTATGATGAATGATGATGATGAGAAATAAGTGCTAAACCCGTGTTTAGACACAAAACAAAGTCTTGCAATGAGAAACCCTAGATTAGGTTTTGAAAAACCTTAATTTACTTTTCTTGATTATTACTTGTAAATGGTTAACCAAGGTTTACAAAACACCTTACGTTTTCTTAGGAATGATTAATAAGGCTTGTTAGTGTTGTACGAAAAATTTGTCAGGGTTTTGTTGTATGAGGATGGTTTTGAGCCGTGGGGTTATAAGGAGGAAAAGGGAGTATTTGTAGCTTTTTCACCAAGTGTTTTGTGTTATCTATGTGTTATCTCTATGATCATGTATGCATTTCTATGTATCATTAGGATAGTAAAGAAGTCCAAGACTTTCAAAGGGGAAGGTTTTGGTCGTTGGGGGCAAGAAGAGGGAAACAAGGAAGACTAGTTGGTCTTTAATGCTTATGTTTCTTTGTTACTAAAATAGTTTTGGATCATACCTGATTTTAGAAGGGTTTGATGTTTCTACTAGATATTTTTTGGTAATATCTTGGAGTAAATTTGGTATTGGGGTAACAATCGAGGGGTATTTGTTGAAGCGTAGAATTATTTTTGTGGTTTCTGGAATGCCTAAACTTAATTTATCCGAAACGTAAACACTTTACGTAACCGATAAAAATAAAATGAACAAAGACAATAATTATTCTTTAAATCTAATTTTTTAATACTTGATTGTATGGAAACGCTTAATTGTTTTTGGTGTCAGTTGCATTGTTTGCTAATTTTTAGCTTAC
This sequence comes from Tanacetum coccineum, assembly GCA_026074375.1. Lineage (NCBI taxonomy): Eukaryota > Viridiplantae > Streptophyta > Magnoliopsida > Asterales > Asteraceae > Tanacetum > Tanacetum coccineum. Next base: position 20,900 of record BQNB010045307.1, read on the forward strand.
GTGATTTCTAGCTTTATACATGAATTACAAGCAATCGCGTCGACGCTAAAATGAATACGTAGATTTATGACGCTCGTCATGACTCTAAAAATTGGTGGTGTTACTGACTTCCCCCGTTTAAAACGATCATTGTCTCAAGGCTTCACGATTGTAGCAACTTGCGACGGCTGCAGTCTGGTGAAGATGTGTGGGTATTTCTTCTTGATTTGTCTTCACTTCACACGTGAACATCAGACCTTCTCTTGGAGTTTCATTCTAACCTTATTAATGGAATGCGACTTCGATTCAAAACAACCGTTTTTTAACTTCACGTTCCACAATCTAGACGGGTTTCCTTACAATTGAAAGCTTGTCATCAAAATGAGTCCATCCATAGAAATGTGCCTAAACGTTTCGGGACCTTAACACTCTTTTCAGTTAGTTACATGAAATGTGTTATGAACCGACTTAGTTCTTCTGGATGTCGTGCTTGTAAGCAACGCGCTCCAAAACTGTCTAACACATGAAGGTTCCACATTCCTGGGGTTTAATTCCCCGTTTGCCAACAACGTACGACCCTTTTCCAAGGGGGCGAAACTTTAAGCATAACTTAATCACGGACTTGGAATCTCCCATTCGGTTTACGCTTCAGATCGGCGTAACTCTTCTCGTCGTCACGAGCTAGGCCTTGCCATGCTTTGCTTGCTTTGGACGATTCTCTCAGGTTGTCTCTTGAATTTGTTCAGGACAGAGTTTATACCACTCTTAAAACCTAGGATTTGAGCCTTCCTCCAACTTCGTGTCCACCAAAAGGGTGAACAACCACTTTTGACCATAATAGTGCTTCGAATGATGCGGCCTTGATGCTAGCGTGATTATCTATTGTTTATAGAGAATTCTCAAACTAACGGTAAAGTGATTAAACCAACCTTTTCGATATCGATCAAGCAAGAAGCAACATATCCATCGAGTGTTTGATGTAATTGTCCTCTCGCGTTGCCGTCTGTTTTGGATGATACGCAGTACTCATATCCAAATTAGTACTAAAGCATTTGAAGTGACCTCAAAGTTGGATGCCAAACCTGGGTCGTGGTCACAAATGATTTTTTGAAAAAGGTATTCCATGCCTCGTGACACAACCTCCGTTAGTATATTCTTGCAAGTTTATCATTAAGATCATGTCTCTCTCATTGGTGTGAAATTGCTAGCACTTAGTGAGTGGTCAAAATCACCCAAATGGTGGCGTAGCGCTTGAGACGTCCTTAGGGCGTCTGTGACAAAATCCATAGTGATGTTTGTCCCACTTCCATGCAAGGTTTCTTTGTTTTACCAAACAATTCCTGATGGATTTGTATTGTTCGGCCTTGTACCTTAGCTCATGTTAAAACACTTGCTATCAAGGTGGCGATTGTCGGCCTTTCATATTGGGCACCAATATAGCTTCTTTCATATTTGGTACATCTTTGTTGGAACCCGCGAATGTATTCGATATTTGATTTGTGAGACATCTTGCATGATCACAGTACGCACAATTGCCTACAGGGTAGCCACTCTCCATTGGAGAATAGATTGAGCTGTACATCCAGCACAAGGGTTCCAACTTTTCCGTCCTAATCGCATCTGGATTTTTAGCGTTTTCAACCAACATTCCTCTAACATTTCGTTCTTGATGTTCTCTGGTTTTCGTGCTTCAGTTCTGAGGCATTCAAGGATTGTTTGGGAAGATCAAGCCTATAGTCAGGGACTAAGGGCTCGAAACTCTTAATGTTGATCTCTTCTCTTCTGCTTTAGGCAATCGCAACAACGTTTGCTATTTCCCGTGTGCATAACGAATTTACAATCGTAATCATCTGAAGCATATCCCCCAAAACATAAAGAACGTTGCCTCATGTTCAACTCTTTCTGATTAAGAATGTGTTGTAGGCTCTTAATTGATCATGTGAACACGTGCTCTTGGTTCCATACAGGTTGTGCCTCCATCTCTTAAGAGCGAAACCACTAATGCTCTAGTTCCAAAATCATGAGTCGTATATGTTCTTCTCATGAATTTTTAGTTGCCGTGATGCATAAGCAATCACCTTTTCTATTTGCATTATCACAGCGCCCAAACCATTCTTTGAAGCATCGCAGTATACGATAAAATCTTTGCTCGCCTTCTCCTTCAGGTAAGGCCAGGATTGGTGCACTGTACAACTTCTGCTTCAACAGTTGAAAAGCTGCTTCTTTGTATATTCTCCCACTCAAAACTTTGACCATTTTTGAGCTAAGCTTGGTCATTGGTTAACGATCTTCGAAAACCTTCAATGATCTTCGATAATACAGCAAGACCTAAAAATTGACGGATCTCCATTGGAGACTTAGGAGATGCCCATTCTTTAATGGCAATTCGATCTTGGCTGGATCAATGTGTATGCCCTCACTGATCATCATGTGACAAGGAAACTGTACTTCTTGGGGTATCCAAAATTCACACTTGGAAAATTTGGCATACAACTTCTCTTTCTTAAGCAATTCTAAGATTATCTTGAGGTGCTCTTCGTGTTCTTGCTTGTTCTTTGAATATATCAAAATATTCATCTAAAATGACAATCAACGATTTTATACAGATATGGTTGCACACCGATTTTCATAAGGTCATGAATTCGGCAGGTGCGTTTTGTCAAACCAAAACGGCATAGCTTGAAATTCATAATGGCCATAACTGGTTCTGAAAGCGGTTTTTGGAATGTCTTCTTCTCGAACCCTCAGTTGGTGATAACCCGACCTTAGGTTGATCTTCGAGTAGACACTCGACCCTTAAAGTTGATCGAATAAATCATCAATCCTTGGAAGCGGATAACGGTTCTTCACCGTTAGCTTATTCAATTCCTTTTTTTCTCCACGATTAATCAATTCACATTCTGAATATCCGTCTTTTTTCTTGAAAACAAGACCGGGGAGCTCCCCAGGGTGAGGGAACTAGGTCTTATAAAGCCGATGTTCGGGATAGTTCTTTTTGTTTCTTTGACAATCTTTTCATTTCAAAAGGTGCCAATCGATAAGGCGCACGAAGAGCACGGTGCAGACTGGGTATAAATCAATTTGAAATTCCTCTTGTCGAGTCAGGAGGAAGGACCCGGCAAAGTCCTCTGTGAAAGAGTCAGGATAATCGTTGAAACTATTGGTACTTCCTCAAGTCACTTCTTCTCCGACTTGTCTTCAACTCATTTGTAATAACTGTGCTAAAAGACTGGACATCCTTTTTAGATGTAGTATGTGTTTTGGATGTACGGGTAATGTGTGTAAACACATATTGGCACTCGTGTTCCCTGGTTGCTTCTTGTCACTTTGTTTGCGTGATCACTTAATGATTCATTTCCCCAAGGGATTTACCGAAACTATTTATCGGCTCACACACATGATTGATTGGTACCTTTGCAACCCAATATTCCATACCAATTATAGCATCGAAATACAGTTATTTACCGGTGCATTTAATTTATGTTGAATGGATGAGTTCAGGAGATATAATGTGCAACACCTAAGGGATAGTGTTTAACCCAATTACTCTCTCGTCAGCTAGTTCGACATCATAATAGTGATCTAAGGTAGATATGAGGAAGTGATATCCATTTGGGTACTAAATGACAGTAGACACAAAAACTCCTATTTGTCCCACAAGTATCAAAATTATATAGAAGCCATAGCGGTTGTGAAAAGGAACGTACGGTCGTGATATTGGAATCTGGTTTATGTACCTGCATGTCAACACCACATACACTTTGGCCTGGGAGCCCTGTCATTACAACTGATTTCTACGGTTTTTGTTTTTTTAGCTTTGGACATTCCTTCTGAAGTGTCCCTGAATCCAACTCGAAGCAAGTAGCGATTCTGGATGACCCTATGCCTCTCTGTTTGTTAGAATTGTTGGCATTCCCACACTATACAGTCATGAGCAGAAATGGCAAATTTGTTTGTTTGTGGCAATTTTGGTGCACACAGACCATCGTGGTGATGTATTCATTTAACGCATGGGGGTTAGATCCCCCGTTATGACGTTCTTTCACCTTGTACCATGCAGTAATAAGCCTGCCAGTGTTCTGCTCTTGTTCTGTTGTTGTTGGTTTTGATTGTTTCGGGAAGTGTTTTCAAAACTTCCTTTTGTTCTCAGCATGTTCTTTCAGTAATGGTGCTGACTTTCTTAATCATTATTCAGTGGCCATTTCAACAGGCCCTCTTGCATGGTTTATAGAATTTGATGCTACAATATTTCCATGATCTTGTCGAGCAATCCGTCGACGTTACCTTTTCAATCTTGTCAGACTCCTCGGAAACATCTAACACACAGCAGTCTAGGTTCCTGGAATGTTGGGTAGTACCCTATCACAAATCAGTACCCTTCACTTTCAAATTCACAATTCAGGCCTTGAGGTTTTTCCATCTCGTCATTAGACATACTTGTCGAGTCATTTTTTCTCGGACTTAAGGCCATGTCAATTGCATTAGTCAAACATATGACTGATAGTTTTAAAACTGGGACATTTCCACCATGTTAGAGCACTGTAGAAGAGACAAGTGGAAACTTAATCTGATTTTCACCGAGCAGTTGCTTTATGACGTAAAACAGTCTCCATCCTTTCGAACCCATTGAATTATTCCACAAAACTCCCTCAGAGCGTCTTTGAATATAGAGGTTTGCCAACTTTCATAAAGTCTTGGTAAGTACTTTCTCGAAAAATGCCGTATCAGTCTTCTGCACACCCGTTCCTGATGTGTGCTGTCATCGCCATCTGTTTGCATCACGTGCTACCAAAGCGGCAGTGACACCTTGGCGTCAATCATTGCCGTGAAGTTGGGAAAATAGTGGACCGAATTGTGGTGGTGGTGCTATTGGGGATGGGATGTTGTGATCGTGTTGACCTTGTGGTTCATTTTGGTGCATTTTCTTAATCACAAGAAAATACAATACCCATTAGATTTCCGAAACTATAAACCATGACATGACATACACCATGATAATTAATGTGCGATCTCATTCACACAGTGAATATACAAGTTGAATTGTAATCAACAAGGATCTAAACTTAAATTACGTTTCATTCATAACAATTCGATTATAGACATGTCTTATACACCATTCCAATATTTAATGGAAAACATACTTTATTGGTTCAGATCAAAATGATCCACCTGATTAGGTTAAAGATAAAGAATATATACACCTAAATCCATACTAGCCGGAAGTTACCCGTATATAACTTAGTAAGGCTATAAACATAAGGCTAGACAAGAGACAAAGAATCCATACCGGTTAGTATCAAAACAGAAGATCATATGCACCCTGCTTAGCTGGGAGTAACCCATAAAAACTTAGCAGGCTATATAGTATAGCTACAATATGGTAGAAAAGTAACCCTTGGCACTACTACCAGTATCCTTAAAGGTTTTTAGTCATCACGTGGCAAGCCTTTAACAGCCAGAATAGCATGATATGCCTCGTCGCCACCTTGCGTATCATCCGAGTCTGCACTGCTACTCGTGGCGACGCGCCTGAGTCTCTAACACATGTAATCCCGTGCTTAATGCCCTGCTGTAGACTCAGATCCTTAGCTAAGGCTGATGGTTCTCCATACTCTCTTGCTCGTAAGCAGTCTCTCTCCCTCAAAACCTCAATCTCAGCTCTAACAGTGTACGATCCTTCTTGGGCATCTGATGTCGTGTGAATTACTCCGAAACTCTCCCTACTTTGCGAACATCTACCTGGTAACTGACCTCAGGTTGACACCCTAGGCGGTGCTCAATCATCTTTCCTCTCAGTATCTCGGACCTGAGTCTAATGTGTCTTCAGAATGCAATCGGACCTTAGGGCCCATACGGTGGGTTCTGGTGTCTGCGAGACTCAGCCAGAAGCAGAACTCTCTCCAACCTCACTCCCAGGTTAGGAGCAGGTAAGTAGATAGCCTTTTCCGACGGCTCGGCGTGTTGTCCGCCTCGGGAATATCAGCTTTGCGGCTAGTGGATTGGTGCAGGTAGTGGTATTAGGTATACATGGTGGTGTCCTGTTGGCAGTACGAGGATGATAGTTGGTTGGTATGCTGACAGCTTCATCTGAGCCCTGGCTGCTCTTAGTACGTGGGGTCGGATAAAGTGAGGGTAAAAAGGGATATGGTGGGTGTAGAGGTTGCATAAGCAACCTCCAGTCATGTATGCCTTTATAGGTGCATCATCCTCAGTGGCACTAGTCCTCAGGGTGCTCAGGCTTAGGAATGTACACTGGTAACGTTAAGACACCCAGCTCCATGGGATCAGGTAAAACTCTGGCAGCCTTCCTCGCAAGGATCCTCAGATGGATTCTCCTATGACCGTGCCTCAGAGTGAGACAGAAGTATAGGTACTGCGGAATCAGTCTGAATTCGACTACTCGTACCACAAGAAATAATTATATGATTATATTATATAAGGCTCTTTATAGTATATACTTATTCATAACATGTTTTATCAATTAGAATGCTCTAGTCCACTAACTAATGCAAAGTAGGTATGCAAGAATGTATGCACATATGTCCTGTCCGTGTACAACCCCTTTTGTATGAATTTTATGTTGAAAACGGATATAGTTCCAGCTCAAAAACATTTGACCTGGTTCTCTATAACCTTGGCTCTTAAAATACCAATCTCTAATTACCCCCAATTGGGTCGCAGCGATAAGGGTCTGGGGCGGGTTACTTCATAGATCAATACACAAGATGGGTATATAGAACTGTACCAAAAAAGTCATTTAAAACTGATACATTGGAATTAACAAAGTATTTGTTACATAAGCCGAAGCTTCACTTGTCCACTTGTTCAAAATACAAAGATTTCTAGCCCAATATAGTTATACAAAATGTAATGAGACAAAATTCTTTTAATGCATGTTATCCAAATCAAACCCACATTGTATCCATTGAACCTCAGTGCTTATGATCCCTGAAAACAACATGTGCTTTAAAACGTCAACAATAATGTTGGTGAATTCATAGGTTTGATAAATCGTATATTGTAGGACCACAAGATTTCCCAAGTGTATGATAATGCAACAGATGCAGACATCATATAAATGTAATTACGTTGCCCTAAGCTCATGACACTGAAGCTCGACATAAATGAATACCATATAAATGGCCTACATTGCCCGTGATGATGTTCTAACCCGCAACATCCTATGTTCGACATGGTATACGTTCGTTTGCCCAGTGATAGCTAATCACCCGAACGGGGATGTCAATCCCAATAGATCTATTCATAACATTCGCGCTCACAATCCAGTAACTGACAGTTCATGATAATGGGCTCAACTAGGGTTATCGCTACTTAGGCAACACGTAATCATAATGTAAAACTTATCCACTTGTGTCCAATTATAAAACAGTGCATGTTTCTCACCCCAAAAACTTATAAAACAAATCATGTAAAACGTGGGGCTATGAACTCACCTTGAGTGAGCGAATATCAAGTGTATCACAGAAAATGCGTCACGGTAATGATCGAGTGCAACCTAATCCAATATAGGTCGTATAAGTACTAATCACATTGGGTAACTACTACCATATATAATTCTATATAGCTAATCACCATCTAATTGTTTTAGTGAAATCATATTTATAAAGTTAAAACGTTTATAAATATACCTTTGGTAAAAATGACATAACTTTCACGTTTCAAGTCCGTTTCTTGCGTTTCTTATGTCCACGCTTTCGTATTAAGACGACGTATCAAATTATGACATTTTTGTATTTCATGTCCTCTGGTGAACAGTACTTTTTACTGTTCACACCAGTTATAAAGTTATTTTTATAGTTTTAGTTGTCGTAAAACCCGTAAATGTAATAACTTATTCGTTTTAAACCCGATTTTAGCGATTCCTTCGAGCACGTCTTTGTAATTGAAAGGTGTATCAAAATTATCACATTTTATACATTTGGGTCTGCTGATGAATAGTAAATTTTACTGTTCATAGTTTATAAAATTACTTTTATAAACTTTAATTATCGTAAACGCCGTATTTTATTCGTTTTAGCTCCGTTTTTAGTAATTCTTTCGAGCACGTTCTCGTAATTGAAAGTTCTATTTATTTATGAGGTTTACAAAAATAAATGTTTCTGTCATGAACAGTAACTTTTATAAAAATAGTTTTATAAAAGTATTTTTATACATTTTAAGTATATAAACTCGCGTAATTCATAACTTCTTCGTTTTTAATTGAAAAATTACGTTTCTTATTGTTTTGGAATCCTAAAAATATGTGTGATTTAATAAAAATACCAAACCTTCTGTTTGTAGAATTTTTATAACAAGTTTTTATAAAAATTCTTTTATAACTCCGGTTATTATCGTAAAACTCGTAAACTACGTATCTTTTTCGTTATTAATCCGTTTTTCGAGTTTCTTACCTTTTTGGAATCGTCATGAGATGTAGTATGTTTATAAAATATAAAATCCATGCCTAAAAATTCGTGCCAAAACAGCCCCTAAATATCTTTTTGAGTTTATTTGTATAACTTTGTTTTTATATACTTTTTATTTAGTAAACTACCACAAGTCTTCCAATATTCTTAATATACTATGTCTTACATATAATAGTGTCCATTTGTCCATCATATGTCCACATGAGTCCATGATATCAAGATTAACAAGTCATTAACATCACATGAAATCAATAACTTTCCTTAAGTAACTTTACTTACTAGTTTATACATATACATTTTTACACTTAACCAACATGTTACAATACTTATAATCCCATTATATCATGATATTACCAATCACATAACATATGAAAAAGTGTACAAAATGATGATCACAAGTAAAAACTCTTTTTACATGTTTAAAAGTCCTAAATGGTGATTTTTGCTATAAAGAACATATACACACATAAAATGATAAATGTAAAGACATAAAGGGTTTTAGGTAACCTTAGTGAGATGTATGATGATAACCAACACAATCTAAACCCTTGTTTAGATGAAAAACCAAAGCTTGCACACTTGAAACCCTAGTTTTCCAATAGAAACCCTAATCTTGCAATAACTTGATTAAACCTTGAAAACCTTTAACCAACCCTTGCAAACACCTTAGGTTATCATAGGAATGATGTATGAGTGCTTGTATGGTCTTGTAAAATCAAGCTATGGATTATGTAAATGGGGGTTTGTTTGCCGTGGCTTATTAAGGAGAAAAAGGAGAAGAAAATGTTGATTTTTATCAAGTGAAGACTTGTATGTTTTATCTCTTGAAAGGTGTAAGACTTATAAGTATACAAAGGACTAGTAAAAAAGGTGTACATGGAAGTCTTGGTACAAGATGAGCAAAACATGGAAGGTCTTTGGTTAAGGTATGGTGTTCTCTTGAAATTGCCTTTTGGTTTAAATGGAGATGTGTTGTACAAATACAAGTTGCAAGATTTTATGATATTTTCTTGTGAATATCCTTATAAATCCGGCCATATAAGCTCATATATGATGTTATTTTGTGAATTTTGAGTATTAGGTATAAAAGTGGGTATTTGTTGAAGCATAGAAAAGTTTTGGTGATTCCGGTTATGCCTAAACGTATTTTATCACGAAACGTAATCAATTTACGCAACTAATAAAAATAAAATGAACAAAGTTAATAATTATCTTCAAAATAATTACTTAACCCTTGCTTGATGTAAACATTTAATTGTTTGATGCCCGTTTACATTGAACGATAATTTTTTTAGCTTACGCGATTTAACTTAACGTTTACGATTTAAAGCAAACGCGTACAATACTAAAAAGACATAGTGAATTTATTGACGACGTCAATGACCCTAAAACATGGGGTTTTATAGTCTCCCCCAGCTAAGTGAGCCTTATCCTTAAGGCTTAAGACGCGGCACTTGACGATGGTGCGGTCTTTGTGAAGAGGTGTGGATATTTCTTCTTGAATTGATCTTCGCGTTCCCATGTGAACTCGGGACCTCTCCTGGAGTTCCATCGAACCTTGACTAGTGGAATGCGGCTTTGCTTCAACCGTTTAACTTCACGGTCTATGATTTCTACCGGCTCCTCGACAAATTAAAGCTTGTCATCAAAGTGAAGTCCATCCAATGGAACGGCTAATGGTTCATTGGCATGGCACTTTTTCAAGTTGGATACATGAAATCTATTGTGAAGCTGGCTCAGCCTTTCAGGAAGCTCAAGCTTGTATGCAACTAATCCAACCTTTTCCAATACCTTGAATGGTCCAACGTACCTAGGGTTCAACTTCCCCGTTTGCCCAAACGTATGACCTCTTTCCAAGGCGAAACTTTAAGCATAACTTTATCCCCAACTTGAAAGTCCATCGGTTTACGCTTTAAATCCGCGTAACTCTATACCGTGGCACTAGTTTTCCTTTCTTGCCAAATCGTACCACTCCCTTCCATGGAGATACCTTAAGTAACACTCGGTCTCTAACTGTGAATTCAAGAGGTTTACGCCTCTTATCAGCATAGCTTTTCTGGCGACTCCTAGCCGTTTTCAATCTTTCCCTAATCTGAAAAATCTTTTCTGATCTTTCTTTGTACAGTTTCTGGTCCATTTAAGCTACTTTCTCCAACTTCAATCTCCATATCACGGGGGATCTACATTTCCGCCCGTATAGAGCCTCAAATGGTGCGCACTTAATGCTCGTGTGGTAACTATTATTATAAGAAAACTCAAGCAAGGGAAGATGAGTATCCCAACTGCCACCAAAATCCATGACACAAGCTCGAAGCATATCCTCCAGTGTTTGAATAGTACGCTCACTCTGATCGTCGGTCTCTGGGTGATACGCATTGTGCTCTATCAAGTCTTTCACCTAACTCCTTCCTAAAGAGCTGCATAAGTAGTGAACGTGAAATCGACAATCACAGGTCCTGACATAATCGACACTGGTACACCATGTTTTTGTCACATCACATTGTATGTAAGATCTTTTGCTAGCCGTGTCCGATATGTATCTTCGCGAATAGGAAAGAAGTGATCCACTTGGTTAGTCTATCCACCATGACCCAAATCGCAACATAACCCACCGCTCTTCTAAGCACCTTCATGACTAATTCCATTGTTTATCTTCTCCATTTTTCCACTATGTATTTCCCTGGTTGCTGAAGTAAATCCTAGGAGGGCAATCTGATGTTCTCCTTTAATCTTAGAGCATTCGGTAAAACACCCTGCAACGTACTCAGCGAGATGTCTCCGCTTCATACCAGGCCACCAATAAAGTCCTTCTCAGATCATAGTACACTTATCAACGGACCCGGATGTATTGAATAACTAGAAGTAAAGCTTCAGCCATGATCAATTTCCTTCTTACACCACCAACGGATGGAATCCAATATCGATCAAAGAAGTAAAATTCCACCATTTATTTCGTTCTCAAAGTGTTTTTTCCAATCCTCCTTAGCCATTCAGAATCAGCGTGAAGCTTTGAGTCCTGAAAGCTTCCCCTTGTGCTTCAAAACTTAGTCTTAAAGATCCAGAATGAATGAGTAATACTCATGGCAACGTGTACTCGTCTTGGCTTGAGTCTTTCTTTTCTACTCAAGGCATCTGCCACCACGTTTGCCTTGCCCGGGTGGTATTTGATCTCACACTCCGATCCACTGAGCAAGCTTATCCATCCGCCGTTAACTCATATTCAAACTCTTCTGGTCAAGAGAATGTACTGGGGGAAAAGACTCATGTTGTCAGTGTAGATAACACTTTTCGTACCATAAAGATAATGTCTCTAGATTTTAAGGGCAAACACCACCGCACCCAATTCCAGGTCGTGGGTGGTATAATTCTTCTCATGCTTCTTCAATTGTCTTGACGCATACGCTATCACCTTGCCCCGGATGCATCACACACCCCCATAACAACCTTGGTTTTGATGCATCACAATAGACTACAAAGTCGTCTGGCCCATCGGGGAGTGCTAACACATGAGCATTGCATAGCTTCTCTTTTAGAATGCGGAAAGCTTCCTTTTGCTTATCGCCCTACACATATGCCTTGTTCTTTTGAGTCAACAGGGTGAAAGGCTTAACGATCTTTGAGAAACTCTCGATAAATCTTTGGTAATAACCCGCCAATCCTAGGAATGAACGAATCTTTGTCGGTGACTCAGGGGTCTTCCAGTTCTTGACTGATTCAACCTTGCTAGGATCCACGTGGATACCGTCATGGTTGACCACATGTCCTAGGAACTGAACTTCTTTCAACCAAAAGTCGCATTTTGAAAATTTGGCGAATAGCTTCTCCTTCTTGGGTAAGTCTAAGATTGTCTTCAGGTGGACTTCATGCTCTTCTTCTGACTTTGAGTAGATTAAAATGTTGTCAATGAACACAATTATGAATTTTTCCAAGTACGGCTTGCAAACGCGGTTTATTAAGTCCATAAATATCGCGGGGGCGTTCGTCAGCCCAAACGGCATAACTGTGAACTCAAAATGCCCATAACGTGTTCTAAACGCGGTCTTTGGTATATCTTCTTCTCGGACTCTCAACTGATGATATCCGAAATGAAGATCTATTTTGGAGAAACAACACGCACCTTGTAATTGATCAAACAAGTCGTCAATTCTGGGGAGAGGATAGCGGTTCTTTATCGTCAACTTGTTTAGTTCCCTATAGTCAATACACATTCTCATCTCACCATCTTTCTTCTTGACAAACAACATTGGTGCTCCCCATGGTGAGTGGCTTGGTCGAATAAAACCCTTATCTTGAAGTTCTTTGAGCTGGTTTGACAATTTTAACATTTTGGAAGGGGCTAATCGGTATGGGAATCTAACAACTGGCGATGTGCCTGGAATCAAATGGGTAGAGCGATGCGAAACTCTATCCTCTCGTACAGGAGTTAAAACCTGACAGATTCATCTGGAAATTACCTCAGGGGCAGTCTCGGACAACACGGAGTCCATCAAGTCATCTTTTCATTCAGCCTTGATACATCGCAAGTGATACCAAGAACCTTTTATGGCCTCGAACTGGCCTTGAACTTCAAGAATCCGCCATTTGAAGAGGAATGCGAACAATCTTTTTTCATAACAATCCTATGACAGCTCAGCGACCATACGACACCGAATACCATTCCCAACATTGAATCGAAACTATCCTAGTCGGGTCGGGAGTAAATAGATTTGAATACTGATTCAGACTAGACTAAAGGTGCAAACTACTTAAATGGATTGGTGCTAAACGACATTTTTCCATCTGCTAATTCAACTTCGTAAACTAGTATTTTTTAAATCGGGTCGGGCAAAAAAATAAAGGGGATAAACGCAGAAGAAACAACAAAACCTTCTCAGCACCCGAATCAGAAGAGGATACAAGCGTAGTGACATTAAAAAAGAACCGTACCCGTGACCACATTCGTATTCAACTAGCGGATTTTCAACCACCACATAACTCTCCCAAGAAGCTCCCCATTCCTGCTGTGTTCCCTGCCTTGGGACACTTGTTCTTGTAGTGTCCTTTCTCACCACACCCAAAACATGTCACATTCTGCTGAAAGTTATCACCTGCACTCGGAAGCCTAGCCCTACAATCTTTATCCATTGACCCACTCTTGTCATTTTGGGCACCATCTGAGGACACGGTCCATGATCATGTATAGTGCACCGATTTGCATTTTGGTAGATATTCCATCATAAACCTAACTTCAGCACAAGGAGGGATAAGACTTTCAGGAAGCCGAATTCAGGTAAGGGAAAAGGAAATACAGTAGTATGTGTAGGATTTAGACATATATAATAGGTATACATGAGGACGCCTGTTTCTACGGGAGACGAGGAGGGCAGCTCCACAAAGCAGCACAGGCCGTATCTAGTTCTCTTGTTCTGTAGCTGTTGTGGTTGTTGTTTCGGTTTGCGAATTATTGTTGTGTTGTATGTGTTGCTACTAGGTGTTATTGTTTTGGTGTTTCTTAGTGGTCTTACCATTTCCTCTTATTGCTCTCACTAATTCTTGTAGCCCTACCCAGAACTTGATTGTTTCGACAGTCACGGGCCAGTGATTGGCATCATGCAGAGTTAAAGGCTTTGAAGAATGATATTTCCCTTGATTCTTTCAGAACCCACGGAATGTACTTTTCAATCTTCTTAAATTCAGTAGCAGACCAATACAAGACAATCAAAACCCAATTCAATGGAAATGATGTCTGTATGGCCTCGATGTCATCACGCATCAAGTCAGAGTCTAGATCTTAGTTCCATCTTTTGGATCTCAGTTGCTGGGCAGTATTCAATAGTCATCATAGCCTTTACATTACTCCAAGGGATCTGATTAGCATTAGCAAGTCCCAAAGTTTGAACATTTCCGTTCCACCATGTTAGAGCACGAACCTCAAAAGTACTAGCAGCAAACATAACTTTATCTTCTTTAGCACACTTGCAAATTTCAAACACTTGCTCTATCTTTTCGAACCAACGTTTCAGTCCGACTACACCCTCAGTCCCATTAAAAGAGTGAGGCTTTCTATTCATAAAGGTCTTGTGCGAGCATCCTTGCACAACTGCAATTCCTCCAGTGCTTGCTGATCCAGATCCACCAGCATTGCTTGAGTCAACCCTAGTCTTTTCGTATTCCTCAATAGCTTTGGCCACACGTTTTCCCACTAACTTCTTAATAGATTTCTTTTTCATTCTTCAAGGCGGCATGATTCTGGCAACACAATTACACAATTCATTAAGAATTTGTAAAGGTATGCAAAGTCATGGCATATGATAAAAATGGAGAAAAGAAGATAGAAGAATGATATAAATAACCCTATGTTATTTGAATGATTATAAAAGTAAAATTTTATAATTACATAGTGATGCTTTTATAATTAAACATCATTTATCAGAATGGTCAATATTTATATAATCGACCGAGAGAAATAGGTAACGGTATGCCAAAAGATAGACGTATGGGATCGAATTTAAACCAAGTATTATATATAAAATTATATAATACAATAATGATAATCAGAAAAGTAAGTAAATAAGGATCAGGGAGTACGCGCGCGTGGATATCGAATAAGCGATGAAGGATTCTGTATTTTGAAATGAAAGAAAAGAAAATCTTTAAAATTTTTTGGTTATAGACTTTTTGAAAATGACTCAGTTTCCTATAACATTGGCTCTTGATACCAATCTGTCACACCCTTAAAATCAGGTAGCAGCGGAATGGTAACAATTGGGTGCTACGTCAAAGTACAACAAACAAGATATAGGAAACGACCTCAAATAGACGTTTTAAATAAGAAACATTCGATGCATTATAAAATATCAGAGTTTTCACATTAGGTCCCACATATTAAAAGTGTCATAAACCTTCAACATACATTTATAATACAAAAGCTTCACGATTTCAAAAGATGACATAAGTTTTTAAAAGTTAAATAGAGCATCGAATTTAAAGAAAACACAGAATCCATCTCATATATACCCCCGCTAGCCACCCCCCCCCCTTTACCAGAAATTACACCAGGATGAGTGAATTAAACATGCTAAAAGTCAACACAAAGGTTGAGTGAATCCATAGGTTTGTCGGTAAAAGAGTAGACCACAAGATTTAGGTAATAGCAGACTATGAAACATATTCAGTAGTCCAAAAACTTGTATTATTGCACTAAGCTCATGACCCCGAAGCCTTAACTAGATTTTACCCCAAAAAATATAGGAAGCTTGCCAAGCAATCTAAAAATACATCTCAATGCGGTGTGTATATCCAAAGTAAAAAATGACGTATTTGTTTTGTATATAAAAAAAACTTTTTAATTTTTAAAATTTAAATAATTTTAACACTATAAATACCCACTCACTTCACCATTTTTATCACACATTCAAACAACAATTCTCTCTACACACATTCAAACCACTAATTTACACAATGTATTTCGATCTATTTTTTGATACTTCTTTAGACGATGAAGATGAAGTTAATAGCAAGCTTGCTATGTTTACGGAGGCATGTCAAGCGGCTTATGAAGCGTCCAAATCCAAAATCTATGGAACCACACAAGAAAGGGATCGTCGAGTGCTCATAGATCGTTTAGTAATAGTCGTTACTTCTTCGAACAGACCACAGTAATACGAACAACATTCTGTAACGTTCAGGATGAAACCAAAACTATTACAAAAAATTGTTCGAGAAGTAACCGATGCTTCTTAATTTCTTCAAGAAAGATATGATTGTAGGGGACAACGTAATATTTCAGCATTAATGAAGTGTACTTCCGCAATTCGTCAATTGGCAATATCGGAAGGGCGTTCATGATTCCTGACGAATATCCTGCAAATGAGGTGCGACAACATCTCGTGATTCTCATCCGAATTCCTTTTGTATGGTCATGCATGTAATGTATATGGTGAAGAGTCATTATATGCGAAAGCCTATGTAATACTGACATTGAAAAACTCTTAATGCTTATCCCAATGAAAAGCATGGGTTTCTGGGATGTTAGGAAACATTGATTGTGCAAATTGGCCGTGGGCGAATTGTCCAGTTGCATTCAAAGCTTAATTTTCTAAGGGTGATCACGAGTCAGATCCATTCATTTTATTGGAAGCGGTAGCTTCCAATGATTTATGGATTTGGCATGCGTTCTTTGGTGTCTTCGGGATGAATAACGACGTGAACGTTTTACGTCAATCCCCTCTTTTCAATGATCTCAAATCGGGGAGAGCACCGGATGTTCCATTCGTGGCAAAATAAAAACAGCCCCCCCGTGCCTTATAAAAGAGGGATATTATCTTATGACCAGGGATATATCCGCAATGGTGGGTTGGCTGTGGTTGGTTAGGTTTGGATGGTGGGTTGGATGATTTTGCCGTTTCTTATTAAATCAATCAAAAATCCGGGTACGAATGATCATAAACGAATATTGTATAATATAAAGCATGAAGCAGCAAGGAAAGATGTGAAACGGGCTTTTGGTGTATTAAAGCAAAAGTGAAAGATAATTAAATATCCGGCTTGAGGGATGACGCGAAGTGGACTATCGGATATAATGTACACATGCCTCATATTACATAATATGATAGTTCATGACAACGGTAATGCGATATCTCCCGAGTTTTTTCCAGAGGAACAACACCGTGATGATAATCCCGTAAGAACACATCAAGAAAGTTGCAAGTAACACAAAGGATAAATTTGACATAAACGCACAGGATCTAAGTCTAAAAGCCAATTTAGTGGAACACCTTTGGAATAATGCAAATTAATAATAGCTGAAAAACTTTATTGTTGAAATGTTTTTATTTTATTTTAATTATTATGTAATGTTTTTTATTATTAATGTAATGTTTTTTATTTTTAATGTAATGTTTTTATTTATGAATGAAATTTAAATTTGAAGTTAAAAAAAATGAAGGTCGCCCCATAGTGACACTAGGTCGCCTGTAGGTCGTTAGAGAGAGAAAGCTGATGTGGCACCGGAATAAGTAGGTCGCGACCCACTACGATAGTGGGCACCTTATAGTTTTATCAATGAAATCCATGACCGAAAATTTCTCCTATAGACATGAGAAGTAAATTCATATATACGCATAAGCGAATCTTTAAATCTTATAATGTTATGTTTGCATCTTCCTATCTCACATGATATCAATAAGGCCCAAAATAAAACATCAATTAAATGTCGTACCATTTTAACTACATACAATTACTTTGTAAACAATATCAATGAAACCCGCGCACACGTCCTACCATTCTCTAATAGAAACTATAATATGGAATAAAACTTATAGAAACTAGAAGGAGGGTTGAATAGTTTATCGGTTAATTATCCGTTTTAACAACTTTGCTTATAAAATAGTTTGATTCGAGTTGTATGTCAATCAATCAACGATATGAATCACAAGTAAACTATCTAATGTAATGAACTAAATAAACAATAACAATATAAAGAAATAAGAAAAGAAACGATCAAATCAAGACACCAAGATTTATATTGTATAGGATTTTAAAAGTGTCGGCTACGAGCACTACTTCTCCTACTCCACTCCTCGAGTTACTCACTCGAGATTTCACTATGTCAACAAGCTCCTTTTAGGGCGGAAGAAACCGTTTACCTCACGTCGCTTACTTTCTTTTCTCGACACTAAGCTAGATGTCAAGTCCTAATCTTAGCTAGAACCAATCTAAGACTTCACTAAGTCTTTATACTCTCACAAGATATATACTCTTGGATAGACACACAATCTAATTTACATAAATACACAATTTACACTATTGGATCTACACATAATCCAATTAACACAACACAACAAAGAAAATATAATGAAGATTTATGATCTTGAAGAGGAGGAAAGAGATCACTTGATAACAATTAGTTTCTAGATGAATATGATTGTTCTTATCTTGCACTTGATTAGAATAAGGGAGGAAGAGGGAATTAATCACTTGAAACAAGATTAAGATATGTGTTTTAGAAAAAAAGAAAGAAGAGAGAAAAAGTAGATTTGAGAAAATTCGTGGCAAGAGGTTATGTTTTTCAGATGGGGTGGTCCAGTATTTATAGAAGACAAAAATAGCCGTTACTCTGCAGGCGGTCCCGACGGTCCCTAATATGTTAAGGGGCCGCCAGACCTATAAGGGGGCCGCCCGTATAGTACGCTCCTCTTTTTGTTTTTTAGTGGGGAATGTGTTATCTGTTTTGGAACCTTCCATTTTGGGGGAAAATCTGATTTCAAATTTATTTTTTTAATAAAATATTTCTTTTATGAATAAATATTTTGTGTATATATTTTGTAAATACACTTTTGTAGAAAATGCTTAAGGTGTAAGAAAATATTTTCTTGGATCACTAATCATGTTTAATGATTTGTTTATCCATAATACCTTAAGTGATTAATTCTTAGAAATATAATTTTACGATTAGTAATTTGATAACGTTTAATTTTATTTGTAAAAACGTTTTAAATTTTGTTATTATCAAAACATCGAGAGGTCGAAAAATATAAATAATGTTTTTAGACATTATTTGTATTAACAATCTTCCCCTTTTTTATGATGAAAAAATATAAACCCATTTAGTATAAAAATAGAAGTTTATAAATTACTAATGAGTTTAAATCCATTCGCCCCTTTAATTGACCCGAATCCAAAAGGTTAATCGTCGGAATTGGTAGTATGAGAGATAAGAAATCGACGATTGAAGACTCCCCCATTGATGTAAGCCTCCTGAGCCCCCCTTGTTTTGGCACCAAGGGATCTATCTTACGATAATTGTTTGCTACAAAACAAAGTTAGAAGTACAAGTGCAAACCAACATAGCATGACAAATATCTCAAGAGTATAATCCATACTTTAGAAACTCATAAATAAAGTGCATTCAAATTCCTAGAAAGATCATATATAGCCATATAGGACAATATATAATGATACAACATAAGATAATCATAACCTAACATAACATAATTAGAGCATCTAATAAAAATAAGCTAGTAGATGATTCTTGATTTTTATAAGATGTCTTAAGGAGAGTTGGTAGTGATGGATGAAGGGAAAAGAGTTTGAGGCCCAATGGAATAAAAGATTGATTCTGTTGAAGGTCATCTTTTCAAAAACATTGAAGATTTCACGATTCACCAAGCAATATGTGATAAAAGTCTGAATGAAAAATTTTCTTGTCTAGACAAGGAGGATGAGTGATTGGTGAGGAAGGAGGTGAACGATTAGTTAACTCAATTGCATGTTGAATGTTGATATCAAGAAGATTTGAAAGGTGTAAATAGTTTTCACTATGATTTTGAGTAGAAATTTGTGGAGGTAAGGAGGAGGATGTAGGTTTATATGAATTAGGAGAGGGAGGCAAATGAGTGGTATCAAAGATTGGAGAGTTTGGTGGAGATTTAGGTAGTGAGTTGTTTGGAGATAGAGAAGGTGAGTAAGGCAAAGGAGTAGTGTTTCACCAAAGATTCCTAAGATTGATTTATGAATTTTTTTCAACCATCATTTCTTAGGAATGCCATGTTAGAATACAGTTTAAAATGGGATGTGTTTTGATGATAGTGATGAAGGATATGATGTTTTCTATATAAGGAGAATATATGGCAAGCATGGTATGTTAGTAATGAAGTTAAGAATTTGATTTGATACTAAGGAACTGTCATCTATTTACCAAAAATTAGTCAACACAAGGTTCAGAAAAAGAGAGAAGACTAAAAAGAAACGTGGCTACTGTCGACGGTCCTATAAAGTTTTGATAGTCCAGGATATATAAGGGGGTCGCCTAACCTTTTAGGGGGGCGTTTTCTGGAGTTTGGAAATTTTCTAAAAGTTAATCTTTTGTTTTAGAATAACTTAAGGGGGTTGGAAGGGTGATTATGGCATTTCCATCACTTCAAGAATCACATAATATATCTAAAGAAGAGGATAAATCATGTAATATGGCCAAGTTGAAGCATATAAATGACTAAAATGTCTACTAAATGTCACATAGCAATAATAAAGTGGATACATCATACACGTACTTGATCATCCATGACAGAGGTTCGGATAATATTACATAATAATAATAATAATAGTACGTATCTCTAGCAATATTTCTAGAGAAGTATTTTACAATAATCATATTGAATCAACATTTGAAACTTTCTCAGAAACATTAGATAATGATGTTAAGCTGATAGGATGAAACCCAAGGTTTTATGAGATGATCCAATAAGAGTTTAGTATTTTGATTTTCGTAGATGAGGATTATTTTTGATGATGTGATCATATAGACGATTTAGAATCATTCCATATGGCATTGGAGAATTTGGTTGATTCTTAATATTTTCAACTCGTTTGGTTAGAAAGTAGGCAAAGTTGAAAGGAGTACTGTAGAAAGGTCAATACAATCAATTTGACATG
Source organism: Tanacetum coccineum (assembly GCA_026074375.1). NCBI lineage: Eukaryota > Viridiplantae > Streptophyta > Magnoliopsida > Asterales > Asteraceae > Tanacetum > Tanacetum coccineum. The sequence goes on from BQNB010045307.1 coordinate 41,716, forward strand.
ATGATGCAGGAAGAAATGGTGAGTCATTTTGAGTGCCAAAGGCATTATCTTGAATGATTTTATTCCATGATCTCATGTCATGCATGACGAAGTTCTTCTTTGAGAATTTTGTTTGGAAAAATGGTTTGTCCAGTTGTTGTAATCGATTGGATAATTTTCTTTGGAGTTGGAATGTGTGTTTGATAAGGTGTGTTTGCCTCTTGATTTATTTCCAAAGAGTTGAGAGATGGTTCTTCAGATTAAGAACATTCTCCTTCACATGGAATGGAGAGAATAGAGGCAAATGACTCGAGTGAGAACTTAAATGTTCTTTTTAATGCCCAAAATGATAAGAAGATGTTTAGATTGTCATCTTTGATGATTTCTATTGAGGAATAAAATTCAAGTAGAAATCTTGGACAAATTCCTTCATGTAGTTCATATATTTTTAAAAGTTTGATTGCTTGAAAAAGGGTTTGAATACCATCGAATTTAGTGGATTCAGGAGATATAGAGCGACCTTCACAGATTGACCTACATTCTAGGTTTCGAATGATGGGTTTTAGATAATCCAGGAATCTAGGTTATCATTTGAGAATTTTGTAACTATTATTTTGAGTACCGATAATTCATCATCCAAAGTCATTTCACCTAAAATTGAAAAGGATGATTTTAGTGAGGTTCCTTCATTTAAAGAGATGTCTAGTGTGTGCCTATATGCAACAAATGTGGGGTAACGATTAACTCAACGTAAACATAAAATCCTAAGAATGAATCCAAACGCTCCTTAATTTGATTTTGCTCATCCAAACAAGTCGAAAAATACATATGAATTATTATCGTCGAAATTTGTTCATGAGTTATTTATCAGGTGTTTGAAAACGTTTTGGGTGGATTACAATGCATAACAACAATTTTATTATGTTCTAACGTGATTGAGTGAAAATACAATTGGGGTTTTATTCAGAATCAATTTTTCTATAAAACTCACTACATCTGTGCCCCCCCCCAAAAAATCCTATGTCTACAGGAAGCATATTAGTTGTACATTGTATCCTAGTAGTTTTAATTGTACAAAATTGAAAGAAAAATGGAAAATCCCCAATTTTATTTTTTGGTGTTCATCATGAACACTACAAAATACCTAAGACCTCAAATTGACAGAAAATAGAATACAAACTTACTAATGATGATCATTGTGATGATGTAGAATTGATTATTAGTTGGTTGAATTGATCTTCAATTGATGTTTTAAAATGTTGAATTTGAGTTTTGGTGGGTTTTGGGTCATGTTCGTCGAGTGTAGTAGATAAGGGGGTGTTTGTTTTTATGTTTTGAAATTTTTTGTTTAAGTGTTCCATATTATGGTATGCTGATGGCGGTCCCATATCTCCTGGCGGTCCCAAATATACTGGGGGACGCCTATATGGGGGCCGCCCTCAGTAAAGGGTATTGGACTTGTTTTTTGACGAAAATTATTCAAGGAGGAGTGACATTTTAATTTGCATTTCGCGAATTAAAGATGCTTAAAGTACTTCAGATGAAGTAATTAAGTTATCATGATACGGAGTGGAACACGGACTAGAATCAAGACAGAAGAAGGAGAAGCGAACCAATATGATTTATGGAATGTGTTCCATCATTCCTAAACCAAGACGTAGATAGTTAAACGATTCACGTTTAAGGGGTTTAGTAAGAATGTCGGCAATATTGTCGACGTAAAACGATACTTTTTCGATTGAGATAAATGTCCCCTGTTGGACATTATCAAAAGAAAGTGGTAACTGAATATTTCGAATGTGTTTGGTACGAGAATGTTGCACCGGGTTTTTTTTTTTTTATATGATATGTACTAATAAAAAGAAAAGAAAAATATTTTTGTGTTTTTTAATATGATATACTAATAATAAGACAAGTTCAGATCAAAGTCGGATAAAAATCGTAGCAAATGCCTCCCCGGCAACGGCGCCAAAAATTGGTTCGCCGAATAGTATACGTATATAAAATACTACTAGGCAAATCAATGATAAAAAGATTCCGGAAGAGATATTCCCGGGTCGTATGTCCCAACGAGGCTGCAATTGAAATTTATCCTGGTTTGATGAGAATTTGAATGATGGAGAAACTGATATGATTATAACTAAAATTAAATAAAACTTAATTTAATCTACGGGAAAACAAGCAAAGGAAATGGGGATCTTAAAAAACTACGGGAAACAAAATTAGGTATAAGGAAATCCTAAAATTAAATCTAAATTAAATACGGGGAACAGAATAAGGTATCGGGAACCCTAAATACTAAAAATTAAGAAAAATAAATGCTAAATTAAATTAAAAATCAAAATTAAATTCTAATTAACTTAATTTGAAAAATAAAGAAAACTAGAACTAAAACGGAGGTCGTTTGAATGCAAAACGAAAAGAAACGGTAAAACGTACCCGGTAAAACGGGTCTAAAACTGAAATTTAAGAAAAATTAAGCCTACACTAAATGTTATATTTTTCCTAGACACTAAATGACAAAAGAAAATTTTATAAAAAAGAAAAATATTTTTTTATTAATTTTTAGATTTTTTATGATTTTTCTAAGATTTAATTAATTAACAAAAATAAACTTTTTCTAAAAATTAACAATAAAATTTTTCTTTTATTTTCCAAAAA
>BQNB010045308.1:0-44355 GCA_026074375.1 Tanacetum coccineum
TTTTGAATTGTTGATTACACTACAAAATATAATAGCATGAATTGAAAAAAAACAATTAACTAGCACGAAATTTAAATGCACAATACGTAAAAATGCGAGCTAAAACTGAAATTTAAAAACTAAGGCACGACTTTTAACAAATTTTATATCTAAAAATCACAAATTTAAAATGAAAATTTTAGGAAAAAGAATTAGAATTTTTTATGTATTTTTGAATTTTTTATGATTTTCTAAAATTTAATGAATTATCAAAAATAAACTTTTTCTAAAAATTAACACTAAAATTTTTCTTTTATTTTTCAAAAATACTAGATTTAAAATGAAAATTAATGCAAAAAGAATTTTAATTTTTCAACTATTTTTCTATTTTTTATGATTTTTATAAGAAAAAGTAATTACTAAAATCTATTTTAATTTCTAGAAAATACAAATTTAATGAGAAAAATATAGAAAAATGGTTTTTATAAACTACAAAGGTGCAGAAAAATTATGGAACAAAAAGCCCCAATTTTTAAAACCCAATTGAACCCTAATTTGTTTAATTAAAACAAAACCCTAATTTTTATAAAACTAAAAACTAAAAATTAAAACTATTTTATTAAACTAGAAAAGACAGGGTAAAAAGTGCCAGAAATGAAACTAAAGGGCAGGCGGGGTAACTAGGGAAATTTTACACTCTAATAGAAACGGGTACCCTTGTAGTTTAAGAAAAGTACTAAACAGACCCTAGCTTATTTCCTATTTTTGGCTTATTAAATTTTGAGAATTAGCAAAAACTTAAAACTACAAAGTTGCTTATCAGCTTAATCCTAACAACTTTAATAAAGGCAACTTCAACTTTAGACCAAAGAATAAGCTGAAAAATAAGCTACAAGTTTCTGTCACAGAAAGTACCTATTTGCCTATACTTTTGGATTTTTGCTTATTTTGAGCTTAATAATTGATAAAAATGAAAACTAGAAGATGCTTATTAATGCCTAAGATATGTATTGAAAGATTCTAAACTGAGCTTAACCTAGTGTTAACAACATTAGAAGGAAAATTAAGATGGAAGAATGCAAGGTTTTCTAAAACAGTTTTAAGGCTTTTTTCAAATAAGCTAGAAGGCTTATTACTAAATTTTAGAAGCTGAGATTTTGAAAATAAGCTATGCTATGTTCCTTGAACTAAACTAGGTAAAAGGATTTCACACTTCACAAGGAAATGAAAAAAAATTCAAAGTAAAAAAAATGACAAAAACTAAACTGTTATACTTTGTTTTGCTGATGCACTTTGCAGCTGATGCAATGTGCAAGCTACTCAAAGATAAGCTAAACTTTGAGGCCTACTCTTTCACTTAATGAATCTAAAACAGCACAACACAACCTTAACTCTAAAATGCTTTTTAAAATCTTAAAATCTAAAACCTACACAGTGTTAAAATATGCCCTGGTGCTGGCAAGGTTTTTAACTCCCAAACTTTTTAAATTCTAAACTCTAATTTTCAAAAACTGTTTACAAACTTGTAATATGCTCTAACTCAACTAGATAGGAAGATTTGACATAGTAAAATTGAATTTAAAGATAAAAACCAGCCTAATCCAAACACACCTTTAACTAAAACTGTCAAACTCATTTTCACTTCAAATCTATTTAACACTAAAACTTTTAAAGCTTTTTATCTACTTATACTAAACTTAACCTAATTAAGCTATTTAAGCACTAAAATCAACAGCTTATTAATAAGAAATAACTACTTTCTCTAATAGGCTTATACTACTAGTTTTAATGACAGAAGTATAAAGTGCAATTAATTCAGCTAACTTTTATGAAACCTAAAAACAGCTAACTATACATCTTTAAACAACATGCTTTTCAAAGAAATAAGCTAGATTAATGAGAACTAAGCAAGTATAGAAAATCAACTTTAAGCTAAAATGAGTCTAAAAGAGTGAAACCTGAAAGTTAAGGAGTCTCAGGACAAAAGGCCACTCTTGTAGAGTGAATGACCTCAAACATAAACCTAGTTGGTTTCCAAAACCTCTAAACCAGCTTAATAAGCTAAATTAGCTTATTAGAGCTTAATACTCCTTGATAGCTTCCAAAATGAGCTTAAATTTTATTCAAATGTTCATTATCCTTGATGTAAATGATTATAGTGAGCAAAGGAATGACTAAAACAGAATTGTAAATGAATTTGAGCTTATTGAACAGTAATAAGCTCAAATGAGCTTATTGAAAGCTTAATGAGAAAATTCGACTTAACTTTGAAATCAAAAGTCAAAAACACTTGTAAACTAAATTGTTATTGCTAGAATTGTAAAGTACAAGATGAAAGGAACAGAGTACAAGTGCTTTAAAGCTATTTAGAAAACTTAAAAGTAAATGGCTTAAAAAAAACGGGAAATTACAAAGTAAAAGTTTAAAAACAAATTCAACAACAGAAAAATGAAGTCCTAGGGTGCTATTTATAGAGGAGTAGTGAAGAGAGGGAAGAATTTCTAGAATGGTCTCTTCAAATCTCGATCGTTGATCTTTTATAAACAAATATGAGCCGTTTGATGAGATCAATGATGTGTCCTGGCCAATGAGGGCTTGCCACGTGGTTTATTATGATTGGGGAGGGAGTATGAGTAGGATTGAAGGCTAATAAAGGAGCGGGGGAGGGGGATTTTGGAGTTGGGTTGTTGTAGGATTTTGGCGGGAAAATCAGTTTTGGTTGTTGGGCGGTTGTTATTCTGTTGCGTTTTAGCCGGGTTTTAATTTGAAAGTTTGGGTAATTGACACAACTCGTCCTTGTGGTTGGCTCCGCCCTTTTCTAGTTATAAAGAAGTTTGAGAAATGCAAATTCAGTCCTTGTGGTTGTTTTGCTCTTTTTCTTCTTTATAAAACCATTTTCTCTCTTGGCAACTTTAGTCCCTTGATCTTTAATACTCCACATAAGCTTCTAATCTTTAAAGTAAGCCCTTTAATCTTTGAATACTTGACACTTTGGCCCTTTGACTTGTAATTTGACTCTTTGACTTTCTTTATTTCTGTCTTTGACTGTGTCGGGCTGATCCGGCTGTGATTTCTGGCTGATTTCTTTGTCTTGCTCTTGACTCTTTGTCTTTTTCCCGTTTCTTGTCGGTTTTTGATCGTTTTTGCTTCTTTTTGTCTTTTCAATCCTTTCCTGCACAATTGGACACAAAAGCACACATTTTCTATTCTTTTGGCATTTTCTTGGCTTTTATTTGGCAAAATCCCGGGTAATTTAGTATACAATTAAGCAAATATCACCCTACTGTTTGGATTTCGAATCCAAACAGCCCCTTTTGTATCTTTTATATAATTAATTGTATACTTGTTTTATACATACTTTTCAACAAGCCGCATTCCAATAATCAAGGTTCGATGGAACTCCAGGAGAGGTCCTGAGTTCACATGGGAACGCGAAGATCAATTCAGGAAGAAATATCCACACCTCTTCACAAAGACCGCACCATCGTCAAGTGCCGCGTCTTAAGCCTTGAGGACAAGGCTCACTTAACGGGGGGAGACTATAACACCCCGTGTTTTAGGGTCATTGACGTCGTTAATAAATTCACTATGTATTTTTAGTATTGTACGCGTTTGCTTTAAACCGTAATCGTTAAGTTAAATCGCGTAAGCTAAAAATGATCATTCAATGTAAACGGGCATCAAACAATTAAATGTTTACATCAAGCAAGTGTTAAGTAATTATTTTAAGTATAATTATTAACTTTGTTCATTTTATTTTATTGGTTACGTAAATTGTTTACGTTTCGCGATAAAAGTACGTTTAGGCATACCCGGAACCACCATAATTAATTTACGCTTCAACAAATGCTTATTTTTATTTTCAATGATCAAAGTTTATAAAACTTTTACCCCACTTATCAAATGGGACGCCTCATATATACAAGAAATAAGCAAGACCTATTCAATTTACAAGTATACTTTCTAAATTAAATCTACAACTTACACTTTACATTATAACTTTATACTTTCATTTTTCAAGTATAATACTTTCATTTAGCTAGCTAGATATTTCCTCCATAATTTCATGGGATGATTCACACTTTAGGGAACATAAGGACTTATAAACCATACCTAAGGTCATGTACAAGTATGGGATGTGTAAGACTTATATCAAGACTAGTGATTTTGACCAACTATTACCCCAAAACCCTCAAGTTGCCGTCCCCCCTGGTCTTTATAGTCTTTGTTTACTTCACTTAGCTAGTCCTTTACACTTATAAGTCTTGCAAGTAGTAAGAAAGATATCATACACTCTTTAAACACTTAAGAAAAAAATCAACTTCTCTCCCTTTTTGCTCTTATTAACCCACGGCATCAAACACCCCTTTTGTATAATTCATAGCTTGATTTTCCAAGTCCATACACACATACCTACATCATATCTAAGATGTCTTAAGTTGTTTGCAAGGGTTGGTTAAAGGTTTACAAGTATTGAAGCAAGAAAAGCAAGATTAGGGTTTCTATTGGAATTAGGGTTTTCTAAGCTTGTAAGCTTTGGTTTTTCATCTAAACAAGGGTTTAGATTGTGTTGGTTATCATCTTACATCATCATAAGTTTACCTAAAACCCTTTATTTCTTTACATTTATCATTTTATGTGTATATATGTTCTTTATAGCAAAAGTCACCATTTAGGACTTTTAAACATGTAAAAAGAGTTTTTACTTGTGATCATCATTTTGTACACTTTTTCATATGTTATGTAGATGATAATATCATGATATAATGGGACTATAAGTATGGTATCATGTTGATTTAAGTATAAAAAGTGTATATACAAATTAGGGTTTTCAAAAGTTTACTTAATAAGTTTCAAGTAAAATTATGGTAAATGACTTGATAGTCTTGTTCATGGACTTTTATTTATGATATATAGATGCTAAAATGATGTTATAATGGAAGTATAAGTCTTGTACACTATTGGTTTATGTATAAAAAGTCTATGTACAGACTTGTTGAATTAGGGTTTTACTTATAAACTTGTAATTAAAAGTTACCAAATAAGTTGTGATTTAATGGTGTTATAAAGGACTTGATAATATGGACTCATGGACAAGATATGGACATTATTATATGTAACACATATGATAGATAAGACTATAAAGACTTGTGGTAATTTACTAAATTGAAAAGTGTATAAAACATGTTATATAAATAAGTATACAAATCGATTTCAAAAGGGCTGTTTGATTTCGAATTCAAGATAGTATGTTTAACATTTAATAAAGATAGTACACCTCATGACGATTCCAAAAAGGTAAGAAACTCGAAAAACGGATTAATAACGAAAAAGATACGTAGTTTACGCGTTTTATGATAATACCGGAGTTTTAAAAGAATTTTTATAAAAACTTGTTATAAAAATTCTACAAACAGAAGGTTTGATATTTTTATTAAATCACACATATTTTTAGGATTCCAAAACAATAAGAAACGTAATTTTTTGATTAAAAACGAAGAAGTTATGAATTACGCGAGTTTATATACTTAAAATGTATAAAAATACTTTTATAAAACTATATTTATAAAGTGTTACTGTTCATGACAGAAACATTTATTTTTGTAAACCTCATAAATAAATAGAACTTTCAATTACGAGAACGTGCTCGAAAGCATTACTAAAAACAGAGCTAAAACGAATAAAATACGACGTTTACAATAATTAAAGTTTATAAAAGTAATTTTATAAACTATGAATAGTAAAAATTAATGTTCATCAGCAGGCCCAACTTTATAAAAATGTGATAATTTTGATAACGAAGACGTGCTTGAAGGAATCGCTAAGATCAGGATTAAAACGAATAAATCATTGCATTTACGGGATTGTTGATACAACGTGATATACCTCAATGGAAGTAGAACAACATCACTATAGATTTTGTCACGAAGCTTCCTAAGTCGTCACAAGGTTACAACACCATTTGGGTGATTGTTGACCGACTCACTAAGTCCGCAATCTTTGTACAGATGAGAGAGACTGATCCGATGTGTAACACCCCCAAAATGGGTCGCAGCGGAATAAGGATCCGGGGCGTGTTACTTCAAGATCAACAGCACAAGATATTTTGTTTTATAAGTTTTTGGTGAAAACATGCATTGTTTTAACAATTGAAACACAAGTGTTAAGTTTTACATTAATGATTACTGTGTTGCCTAAGTAGCGATAACCCTATTTGAGCCCATAATCATGAAACTTCAGTTACTGGATTGTGAGCGCGAATGGTATGAATAGATCTATAATGATTGACATCCCCGTCGGCGGAGATTAAGCAACACTGGGCAATACAACGTATACCATTCGAAACATAGGAATGTTGCTGGTTAGAAACATCAACACGGCAATGTAAGCCATTTATATGGTATCATTTATGTCAGCTTCGTGTCATGAGCTTAGGGGCCAACATAATTACATTCTTTATGATGTCTGCATCGTTGCATATTCATATCACTTGGGAAATCTTGTGGTCTTACAATATACGATTTATCAAACCTATGAATTCACCAACATTATTCTAAGTTTTTATAAACAAATTTTAAATATTAAATTAAAAAGCGGTAAACTATTCAACCCCCCCTTCTAGTTTTCCACAGAGCTCTTCCTATTCTGTAACTGACAATAGACTGGTGCATTCATGGTTTTCCAACTGGTGGGTTGAATTTAGCAGCACAAACATCCGCATTCATTAGGAATAATGGTGGAGGAAACCTACAAAACGGAGTTTAGGAATAGAAAACTTGGTTTTGGGATCATTAATATTGCCCATTCAAATCCCTCAACACAATCTTATATAATATAAGATTCTCGCGAGACTTAACTTTTTTTTTTAATTTATGTTCATTTAAACTTTGTCCATGTGATAGAGTGTGTTTAAGAAATTTACAAGAAATTTTAATATTTTTGAAACATATGGTGGGCTTACTCTTATTTGATAGTCATACGTTAAAATTCATACCAGAAAAGACGCCCTAGTTAATGTTTTGAAAACCGGTTTTCTAATCGACCCGGTCGAATCATCGAGTACCGGGTTATATATATATATATATATATCATACAATATATATAACAGGATAAATAAATAACACCTCATGCAACTTAAATGCCACATAATCATCAAAGAATGCCACATCATCTACAATTAATGCCACATCATCACAAACTAAATCCACGTCACCAGAATTAAAGCCACGTATGCATACTCAAAGCCACCTAAGCATTCCACAATTTCAAATCATTCCCGAATAAATTCGGACTAAAAATGTATTTGCAAGGAATTGAACCCTGGTCTATGCATCCACAACAATTGGAACTACCATTAGACCACAATGATAGTTGTGTCAAGTTTTTGAAAATCAAAATAATAACTGCAAAATAAAAATATCTACCTTCACCAAATAAGTAACTCTGTCAGATAACCACCTCCCATAAAAATTCACATTTTCTATTATTTGAATTTTAAAAACAAATTTCCAAAATTTCAGGCCATTCCACCTATAATCACACCTCCCATCACTCAATGCTAAATCAAACCCATAAACACAAACACCCTTTATCAAACATTTGTTATTGTTATTCATATAGTTAACCAATATCACAGGTATTAACAGGATGTTTAATGTTGTTTATAGTTTGCCTATTATCTATTGGATACTATTTTATGCTATCAGCCTGATCAGAGCTTAAGATGACACATTGATCTTGCCGATCCTTTGATTAGAATGGTAGCTATATATTTTATTAGCGATTGAACATCTGTTTGTTTTCCATGTTTATTCATATTGTTAAATTAATGCTAATTGAGGATACATGAATCATGTTATCTTACTTTTATTGTTACGTTTGATTTTTGAATTTTACAATGCTTAATTTAATTTTGTTGATCCAGGCTTGCAGGAATCCTGATTGCTTATATTTGCAGGATTCAATACACAAGAGGACATCTTCACTAAAGATGAAAAGATATCAGAGTATACAAGGTAGATTTATATTGTTACGACATGATGGTAGGAACAATTTGTAGATCTTTGAGATTGTATACTTTTGTAAATTTAGTTATTTGAGAGAAAAAAAGACGGTTGTGTCTTTTTCTTACTTAACAGGTAAGTTTTGTCTTTTTAGATTTACATATAGAGAGTGTAATTAAATGTAAAAATTCGATGCACATCATTACTTATGTGATCTTTGCTACTTATCAGAATGTGAGTCCTAACTCCTACTTTGAGAATGCTTGAATATACCAAAGGTAAACATTTGTATTAGATTTGGCTTATTAAAGAAAGAAGTGGAGATACGTGGGATTCAGGTCAGTCTTAGCGTCCTGGTAGCATCTTCTTTTAAATTTATCAATAATCATCTTTAGTTTGTGATGGTATTTGTTCTTGGTTTGCATGTAGGAAACCATAGCAAAAGCTATTGAAGAGAAAATAAACACTGAACAGCGCCCTTACCTGTTGAACGAGCAATATAAAGCTATAAAAAAGGTGGCTTCTGTAACCACTATTCTATTTGTTATTGCTCTCTTTTGCTGTAATTCAAAGGTTTTCTTACGATTAATCCTTTAAAATTTATTATGGTTATCAGATGATGCAGATGTATCATTCATTGTAAACATCTTCCGGGATGGATATACAATTGACAAGTCTCTTAAGGTTTGTTTCCTTTCAGCTTTCTGTCAGTGTATCAAAACGACAATAAAAAGTGGTTTTTGGAAATGTAATGAATGATATTACTTGCCAATCGTCTCTAACTTTTTTCTTTACATAATTTTATAAAGTAAGGCTGCACATCATTCTTTGAATCGTATAAAGCTGAACATTCGTCCCATAGTCTATCTGGCTCTATAGCAAAGGTACCATTGTCTATAATATTGAGTCACCACATGTTCAGCCAAAGAAGGAAAATATTGATGCAAAGTTAAAGTCATTACTATAGAATCCATAAGTAGAAGATCAAAAAGTCACCCTCAAGCCTCATCAGTTCTCACCGTGTCTAGAAAAGTTAGTTTGTGTAGTTAAAGTTTCAAGTGTTATAGCCTTTTAGATCACTACAAAGCCAAATCTGAGTTTAGTACTTGTGGGATAGTGACCCAAGTCTTGGGACCGATTATTTTATCTGATTTGTTAAATAATCTGTTTATAGTGTTTGCGTATAGTCAAATATCCACGTAGTGTTTGGTATTTTCTAATGAAACACAGAAGTTCATAGTGTTTGTGTTCAGTTGAATAATTTTGGTTTAGAAGTAGCTGCGACAACTACAGGAGTGTGTAATGTAGAGGGTCATATAAGAGGGTGTTTGGGATTGCTTAGTTTTTCGTGCTTTTCATCACTGTTATAAGAGGCATTATCAAATAAGCAAGTTTTGGGTAAAAAGTAGTCGTTTTTATCTCTTTAAAATAAAGGTGTTTCACATGGATATCCTAAGTCAATAACTATATATTGCTTTATGCTGCAAGTGCTTCTATGTTGACCCTAAAATTGGTACATCCATTTTTTTAATTTAATAAGAGAAAAAATATTGGTTACAAAAGTGTATGTTTTTGTAGGCATGAGCTGGAATTAGGGAAGTCGCCAGTTACCTTGTAGACAAGATGAGTCCTTGGACATGATATTGGTAACCGGTTTAGAGCTAGCAAAGGTGTACCTCAACAGATTTTGACCCTCTGCGGTTGTAAAGAAGAATTAAAGAAGAAATTTCTGGCAAAGGATGACACTTATACGATGTGGAAAACAAGACAAAAGGGTAGTCTTATACGATAACACTTAACCCAAAGACGTTCTAGCAAACAAGACAAGATGGTTTTGCTAAAACTGTGAAAGAGGGTTTTCCATCGGGCGGGCCATGAAGCTATGTAAGTATATGTATGCAAACAGATTATTATAAGTACATATTATTAGTTGATATATTGATAAAAGATTATTAGTCGAACACTTTCCTGTATGTAAAGTCAAACATTTTATCATTTAGAAAAATTGGCCATTGCTCTATTGGTAATTAACTAAGTGATATTTTGCTATCACATGAGAAAACAACATCTATGTGTAGAGGACATAACACTCTTATGCCACAACTGTGACGAACCAATTATTTCAACATGCATTTTCTTCATGTTGAACGACTTCATTCAGAAGGTAGCCTCTCAGCCACTGGGATCCATGTGTCTCATAGTTCCAGTTCCATCCAGGAGCCCGAAAACAACCACCAAGAGCCACCACCACCGTCCACTAACAATTGATAATTGTGCTATAGTGTTCCTCTGAAAGCACCAACACACCAAATTTCCGGTTACAATTTACCACAATGGGTTGTCAATGACCTCATACAGTTTTCAAATTTCAAATTCTCTGATAAGGTAACGACACTTTCTCTACGTATATATAATTTATATCACATAAGGTTGTTAGAGGATTTGTAAAGTTATTCTACTGTGATTGGTGAACCCCCTGAACGTACATTTTTCATATGTAAACTGCAGGTGATAGCAGCAACTAATCGGGCAGATTTCTTAACCCAGCGCTTATGCGTCCTGGACGGTTAGATTGTAAAATTGAGTCTCCTCATTCCACTGAAGAAGAAAGGGCCCAAATCATGCAGGTGTGTCCACAAAAAGATCTTTTTTGGTTTTTGTACATTAATTAGCGTATTTAGTTTTAGCCTAATCCATCTTGTCAAATGTTTTTGGAGTTCAGATCCACTCCCGAAAGATGAATGTTTACCCATATGTCAACTTTGAAGAGCTGGCTTGCTCTACAGATGACTTCAATGGGGCACAACTAAAAGCTGTTTGCGTGGAAGCAGGCATGCTCGCTCTTCGGCGTGATGCCACTGAGGTCAGTCTCTCTCCTATCTCTCGCTCAGATATACACACTTGCATGCATGCTACAAACGTGTGCCTGTGTATTGTTTGCAGTTTATACGTGTGTATTTGCTCTATTCTCATCCGCAGGTCAAAGATTCATGTCATGATTTTTTTATGTGATTTAGTTATAGTATTCCTTTATGTATAGTTATCGGAATAGTAATCAAATAGTGAGGCCCATAAATTTATATCCAATTTGTAATGCCTTATTCACATGTCATTAAAAATACGTCATTAAAAGCTCACAATAATAATGAAGTTCTTTAATATACAAATTGACCTAAAATTAGCTAATTTTACCCAATTGACCCACTAGACATAACTCAAACGACCAATTTATAAGTTAGTGGTTCAAAAGTTGCCTTCGCGATTGAGATAAGTGTGTGGCATCTTGCTTTAGATCATAGATTTCTTTTTATGATCATGGATAGGAACTACATACTTCTACCTTAATAATCATGAGCACTATTACATCAGAATGTTTTATGGGAATATTTGAGCCTGTTGTGTACTTAAGCATTGATAATGAAGTAAAAAAGGTACAGACTTATTTCGTTATCAATGAAAACATTTTGCCACTGATTTTTTGATTCAAAGGTCCCCTGTTTCATACTATCCCTTTCCAATAGTGTGCAATTAGTTTTTTTTCAAGTGAACAATTAGGTTTTCAATTCAAACCGACCCTGTTACAATTCGACCCTTTTAGATAATCAGAGAAAGTTTTAAGCAGGGTTTATGTACAAAAGTGTTTGTAAGGTGATTATAGATTCAGGTTGTATATGAGGACATCAGTTGTCGTTGATATCAATATTGTTTCTCCATTGTGCAGAAATTAAATGCAATAATGTTCATGCCAAAGCACTTTATCACCGATGAATGGCGTGCATGTGTGGTGTGATTATGAGGAAGCTATGTCAGATTTCAACTAGGTAAGTTCTCAAGTGTGAATTTAGCTTAAACTTGTGATATATGAAATATGCATATTTCGACTGAAAAACATTAAGGCATTCTTTGTGTAAATTGGTTATTTGTTACTTGGCTTGTATACATATATCTTTAATGATTGGCTTCTAATGATCATATATTGCAATACGCCTTCACAGTTAGGGTGTCACAAATGTATTTAGAATGTAAAAATAAAAAATGAGAATACGTCAATTTGTAAATTGTCACATCTATTTGTATTTATAAGGTAATTTTTTTAGCAAGTGACTTAGAAGCAAGCTCCATGATCTCATTGCTAATTTTATAAGGTAATGAATGTGATATACAATATTTTTTGACCCATGAAACATATGAAATTATTCATTGAATGTGTCACAAATGTATTTAGAATGTAAAAATAAAAAATGAGAATACGTCAATTTGTAAATTGTCACATCTATTTGTATTTATAAGGTAATTTTTTTAGCAACTGACTTAGAAGCAAGCTCCATGATCTCATTGCTAATTTTATAAGGTAATGAATGTGATATACAATATTTTGTGACCCATGAAACATATGAAATTATTCATTGAATGTGTTATCACAAAAAAATGAAATTATTTGTTGAATGCATTAATAGATATTTTGGATATATATATATATATATATATATATATATATGTACAAGGACCTGATGTTTAGACTTGATCATTGGTTTGCTCATCTCCAAGACTGCTACGGTTTTTTTGTTTGTTCATGGCTTCCTAGACGTGGTTTTATGTTAATACGTCATTTGATTGGTGTTGATTGTTATGTGGTTCAGATAGCCTATTCAAGTGTATTAATAGGTGAGTAGGTTAATACATAATGATTATGAACAAGTTAAACTTTTGTCTTTATTTATTTAGTTTACTTTTGCTATGGCTTTAATGGTAATATAATGTTTTTATTACGAAAAAGTCTGTTATATTCTTTTTGTGAATTGAAATTCTTAATTATTTTATTCTCAAACATGCATTTACAGGGTATTGATGTGTCAAAGATTATGCTTTCTCTATTCAAGTTTGTCAAAAGATCATCTCTACATGTTAGGTGTTTTATGATGCTTTGTGTTAAAGTAAACTCAAAATATGAGACATGCAAGCTGAGGACTTCCTATGCTTTCTTAATTCAAATTTTAAGCTTTTATGTATCAAGTATACACTTTGGTCAAATTTTGAACCACTTTTGTTTTACCCTTTAGGCGTGTTAAAAGGTAAAATATAACCCGAAGTAGACCCATCTCTAAGATATGACATTAGTAAATTACACAAACAAGCAAAATAGCCCGCGCGTTGCAGTGGGGCATAATTTTTTCTGAATCGATTTTTAACGAATAATGAGTGGGAATGTGCCCGCGCGTTGCAACGGGGTTGATTTGTATTTGGCGTTTTTTTTATATTGCCTACTTGTATGTTACACGTTATTATACTCGCGCCATAAATGTTGACTAAGTAAAAAAGGAGAAAAAAACTAAATGGGCCGGCCCAAGGCGGGGCATAATTTTTTTCGAATTGATTTTGAACGAATATTGAGTAGAAATGTGTCCGTGCGTTGCAACGGGGCTGACTTGTATTCGACGTTTTTTTATATTGCCTACTTGTATGTTCCGCATTATTATACTCGTGCTATAAATCTTGACTAAGTAAAAAAGGGGAAAAAACATATGAACTCGCAATCAAGAGCCTGTGCCAAGCAAACAATATATGATATCAAAAATTGGGCATACTCATAGATACAAAAAATTATTTATTGCCAAAAAATGTCAACAGGTCTATATAACCAATAGCAATTTATATTGTTGTTGAAGGCGAATCTCTAACGCATTACCTTAAGACCAGCCATTGTTGTCTCATGTTCTCTGTATATATTCTGCACATATACCACCCTCTGAAGGAGCATAGTCAGTGTCGACTCGCCGAAATGACGACCCACATCCACATCGAGTTCAGGCCTTGCTCAAGAACGTTATGTGCAACCACCATGCCACTCCTGAACCTAAAAATCAGGTAATAATGACTACATGAATACATTTTATCCATGTGTAAATCCGACTTATTGTCAAATTCTAGGAATGGAATGAGGATCAGAAGTATGTGTCCATATAATTTTTATAACATGCTTCATCTATTCAAATAAACAGTATGTGTACGAATCAGAGTCAGAAGAGTTTTGTTCAACGCAACCAATCAGAAAGTAGTTGTTTTAGAAAGGGTTTTGGCCAAACCACGATCTTAACTAAAACTTAAAAAGTCCTCACAAATTAGCTTAGGTGTTTATGAATTCCTTATATGGCTTAAACATTCTGTAAACGCATATTTATTTCATCAACAACAACAACAAAAATTGTGATTAAAATCCTACCTTTCCATTCCATGTGTAGCACCGTTAGCTAGCAGAAACAATGGTCCTGCTGTAACAACCCAACGCATTTTGCTGCAGCAGCACGTTAGTGTCCAAAACGCCCCTGTAGACAGTAAAAAATCAATTACAGATTATGCATTACACAAACAACCAAATCAATCGTTACATTGATCAAAATATTTTCAATCTCAGTTCATATCAAAGTCAGATAACTGATCATATAGAGGATCGTGAGTCTGAATGTGAAACCTCAGCAAGTTTTGCACCATCCTTATTATCATTTCAGTAGCTAAGAAAGGATCCCCATTTTTTTAATGATCATCAGATAATCGGTATATCGCAACCCTGATCATAAAAATACAAAAAAAGGTTAAAACACATATACACATATGCTACATAAGAACAAAACTCGTAACATTCTTATTTGAATTAGCTTACTGTAGAGTCTGTGGATTGGAGGGGGTTACATCCCTAAAATATAACACATTTTTTTAAACGATTGTACCTAATCGGTAATTTTCTATCCTCCCAATCCAAACACTCAAAAGTAAAAACGATTGAACATTTATGCCTGCTTCAGCAGTTCAGTGTAACGTACGTAATAATGAAAGGGAAATCTTGATAATGATAATAGAAAAGGGAAGGAGTAGTTTACTCTTAATTTGATTTTGTCCTTGAGAAATTCGGTTCTATAAGCCCAAGTCTTTAATCTCAGCTGACTGCAAACCCTCAATAAGACGACTTATGTAGATATGAACGGGGCAGATCTTTGGCGGCTTCTTTACATTAATGTCATTTGTGTATTCAACTTTTATAGGTTTTTTTGAATTTCTCTTCCAGGTGTCAAAGTCGTTTCTGCTTTTGGGGCAATAGTACCAATGATGACAAAGTTGAAATTTGTCTTCTACAAAAGTCTGAAGCATCAGGTGGCTGGTGAAATATATGGTGGTTCCCTGTGACACTCGGTACGTTGTTAGCTGCAAAACGGAAAAACAATCCCGTATCAGAACTACTAAACACATACGTATACATAAATACCGAAGCAAATGTATACTTACACATGCAAGTGGTGGTTTGGCCACCGGCAATAGTAAAGTCATATGGCTTGTCTCGTTTCATCGATGTGTGCAAAGAAAAGCAGTGTGTAATACTAACGAATGAGGCTCAGAATAAGTTTTGCAATGGCGGTACCAGACGACCGTCATGGCTGCAATCACACAGTCGGTGTAACCGCCCAGCCAAGATACGGGCCTGGGTACGCAACACAACGTAAATAAAAAAATTATCATCATCGCCAATTCTTCAACGGTAGAAAAAGTATATTCAACAAAACCTATAATAGCATACATGAATGTAGTTTTTTTCCTTCTGATTTTGTATCTAGGTGGATACAAACTGGACCAAAAGCAGCTCACCAAAAAGATGACTGTACCTTGGCAGCATTCGACTCACAAAGCCGAAGAAATCGTCATGGCTGCGTTACTATAAAGGTCACGCCAATATACGACCATTCTGGAATAACCGCCATGGCTGCGTTAGTATAAACGCCCCGCCAAGATACGGTCATTCTTAGACGTTGGACAATTTCAGTAGCATAGCTTAAAGCAAAGTGATCTCGTCACTTATATCATACATACTACTAATCCCCATTACATGTGAAACATATAGATATTCTTATATAAAGGTATAAAGTCTTTTTATATACCCTTATGAGGATATAGATATTGAAAAACAACTATACAACTTCTATACCCTTATAAGAATATAAAAGTAGACAGTTTTTTTATCTACAGTTTCAAATAGGTACAAATCTCAGTGAAACATATGTCCGTAATACCAACCGTAATGGAGTATAAGAATTGTGTGTAGATATCCAAACAAACGGACCAAAATGGTGAGGAAAAGGGCTGAAAAAACGGACTCAGATAAGCCCATCATAAGCCCCATGTGTAGGTCCTTGGTTTAGGATCTGACTAACCTTTGTAAGACGATAGACAACTTGGATAAATCCAAATTAACTATATGAGAGACACTGACTATGAATTATCAAGTGTTAATGCGGAATCTTAACACAAGAGTAAAGAAGAAACAACAATACTAATTTGTTATAAAGCTCTATGCTTCTATATATTTCTCTAAACGTTGTTGTCCATAACATTGTGCCTTAGGGTTCCTCTTATACACCAAGGAAACCCTAATGGGCTTTACAACCGTGTGAAAGGATAATACATATCCTTTCCTAAGATATCTCCTAAGATATCTCTAAGATAACTATTACTATTCTGTTTCATAAACAGACTTAACTATAAACAGAATTAACTATGACCAGTACTAACTTTAGTACTGCTAAGACTACCAGTACTAACTTAGTACTACCAGACTTAACTTAGTACTGCCAGTATTAACTCAATACTAACAGAACTAACTATTACTACCAGACTTAACTGTTATACTACCAGTATTAAGTCTGTTACAATCTATTTTCCCAACAATCCTCCCCTAACTTGATCTTCACTTGTGAACTTCAAGTTCCTTCAAAACATTCTTGATCTTTACTTTAAATACTTTAAGCTTCCTGAGGATGTTGTAAATAGAATTCTTCAAGTTGTTCTTGATCTGCAACACTTCAAGTCTTCTCTTGTTATCTTTGCAGCAACTATTCTTCAAAGCTCTTCAGCAATCCATCATATCAGCAACATTGACAATTTTGTACATCAAATCATAGAGTTTCAGTCTATTCTCATCACTTCCAGGTGTGTTAACTCCTGTGAGAGGTGAATCATTGAAAATTTTAAATGGATTTGATGTCTCTTTACCAGTTAGCCATTAACTCTGGAGTAGTCAGTCCTTTGGCCACCAGAAAGGTGTATGTCCCATGTAAACTGAAAACCCTTTCAACTCCAGTACTTGAAACATTGGTGAGTTGAATACCATATGGTTTTTGGCAAACCATTACAGCCATACACGGATTTGACATGCCTTTACCTGTAGCCGTTTGCTCAGGGCTAGTCAATCCTTTGGCACCTAGAAAAGGTATATTCCATGGTGGATTGATAACCATGTCAACTCTTTGTACATGAAACTTGGTGAGTTTGAATATACGATACATCCACTTTTTGAGTAAAGTGTCCCAACCAGGCTCAATATATTTTCAATTGTCTTTACCAATAACCATATCTTATGGACTATTTATGTTTTCTCCACAGCTTTACCACAAGCCATAAACTTGCGGCACCAACTCTTCACTAAACAGATATGGTGAGTTGAAAACCATACAACTATTGCAAGTTGTCAACCATAGAACGATTTGAGAAGTCTTTACCAAAGCCGTTGCTCGCTAGCTACAGTTTCTTATGTTGATTAGACATGGTGAACTGATAACCATTATTGTGTTAGTGCATAGCACCTCCACCAAGTGTTATCCTTCTCATCTCTGTCCTAGACTTCTAACTTTTTAGACTTCACTACTTCCTAATACCAGCTTGCTTTTCCATCATTTTTAACATTCTTCAAAGGTGGGGGGGTCACGGTGCGCCCTTATATACAAACCAAAAATCAGGTTCCTTGACAAACATGATAAAAGTATAGCAATTCATCTGGCTTTCTCCTTGGAAGTCGCTTATATCTAACATAGCTTTTGCACACTCAGCAGATAATGGGATATGTTCTTTCAATTAACATATCTATTATCCATTACTCTAATTCAAACAATGTACTCTACAGGAATCATAGTATACTCCACTTATGATCCTTTGCTGTCCTAACTCACTCCATATAGTGATCTGTGCTAACGGGGTATCTTCAAACATATTCTTCAAAAATTTCCAAAATAACCCTCTCTATGCTCATCCTCTGGTCTATCCATCCCAGTATCTATTCATCACTATCCTAAATAACTTAGAAATCATCTCTAGTTAATAACTTTCAACATAGCCACCAAACATTAAATGTACACTCCATCAGTGCCATCTTCCTAACTATTTGATGCTCCTTTTTCTCTTGCTTGAAGATCTTATAGGTGGCTATACAGTGTTTTCATAGCTACAGGAACAGGATTAATTGAAGTTTTAGTACCAGTGTATGAATCATCTTGTTCACTAGCTTCATGCTAACTTCAAAGTCATCCTTATCAACTTGTATGACAAAACCCTTCCTTGCATCAGTTTCTTCTTTTTCCAGACTTCTTGGTTGGCTCATCAGCCTTTGCTTCAACATCTTCAACATCTTTCAGTCTTGGAGTCTTTGTCCTTAAGCTCTTCACCAAATCTTTTGCAACCTACTTTTAGTGGCTTCAAGTTTATTGTGCAAAGGACTCAACCTGTTTCACCAGCTATCAAATTCCTTCATGACTACTTCAAACTCAAATTCTTCAGCTGAGATCACTTCCCATGTCCTTGATTCTTCAAGTAATTCATCATAATAGGTGTTCATCTGTGATGGGTCATGGGCTTGTTCTTTAGCTCTGCTCTTTCTTCGCAAAGTATTTTCTCCTTTGATATGACAAGATCAACCATTTTTCTTGCAAAACTTCTCCGTGTACGTCACTTCCTAAAAAGCTCTTTGACAACCTTGCATTAGCTTCAATTTTTTTGCTCTAATTAAATCCCCGTCATTCTATTGTGGTCAATGCTGAGCTTCGAAACTGAACTTGAGCTTTTCTTTCTTCTGGTTGCTCATTCAATTCTTCTTCGCTGCAATCCTTTTGTGCTAGGAGAGAGTCCAAAGGAACGTGTTTAGCCAGCTCTTCTTTTTGCAAGTCACCCAACCTTATTGCTTCAGCAAGGCTAGCGTCCCTTGTAAAAATTGTCCTTAACGTCCTAAGGAGGTTCTTCAATGATTCATAGGGCTTTTCCGCTCTTTGGCCTTTATCAGGAGAAAAGTAAACTTTTTATCACCAACTGTACGCAACTTGGTTCACTCCAGTACTAAGTGTTATACTACCATACTAACTCCTTGAGCAGCATTAACTGTTCAGCACCAGAATTAACTTCTCTTGAAAGTCCTAGCTTTGAGACTACCTTCTTATCCCCTTTAGCCTCCTTCTCTCTGGATCTCCTTCCCTTGTCGATAGACTTTGGCGTTTAAAAGGCAACCTTGGAGAGAGTTTGGCGGCTTCAAGAGGGTTTGGGACTTATGGCTTCCACTTTGTTCCTCCCCTGAAGCTTTACTCTTGTTGACAGAAGGAGTAACCAATCCTTTACTGAAGAATCTAGAGGACTTCTTGACTTTTCCTCCTTGAGCCTCAGGTCTTCTGCGTCTGAATCTTATAAAAACTAATTTCGCCTTTTTCAAAAACCCTTCAACTTCTCACCTTCTTGACTAACTTCACAATAGCATTCCCCCATGGCCAGCTTGGTTGTATTGAGACCGTTTCCAGGCTGGTCAATTCTGATAATCAACTCAGGCTCTGCTTGAATAAATCCATCCATAGACATTTTGGCTTGAAGCCTGTTCTTGTGGGGGTGAGAAGTGTTGGTGGACAGGAGATGGTTCCTCATAAATGTGCTCAAATGGTGTAGATTCAGGGTCAGGTATTGGTGTAGGTGTAGGGATAGGTGGTGGTGTAGGTGTAGGTGTATGGATAGGAGGTGGTGTAGGTGTAGGTGTATGGATAGGAGGTGGTGTAGGTGTAGGTGTATGGAGGTACTGGAGTGGTTGATGAAGAGGGGTGGATTGAGCACACATCATGCTCGTTCCTGCATTTGGGTTAGTAGCCTACAAGTAACATAGAAAGCAATAAAGGTCCTTGTGCCCCTCGAAAACCCCTTTTCATAGTCCCAAAGATCTTATTGGTCAGTGCTCACAGCTAGTTAAAGGTGTTTTGTTCTCGTTTGAATGTTTAAGAATCAGGTGCAGAATCGAGGATACATCAAAAACTTTGTCTTGCTTTTCAAATTTGCCACCATACCATCAAAAATGAGTTTTGAAAAATTATAAACTCTACCAGTGGATAGACAGATCAAAGCAGTAGCAATATTGCTACCAAATTGATCCCATCCACCACTTTTAGAGCTTATACAGTGCAAAAGATGGTGGACTAGATATCTCCATTGGGGTGTGAAAAAACTTTTCCAAAAAGTAAAGGTTCCATCAGTAGGATACCCTATTTGCCCCATTCCCTCAAAAAGTTCATTATTTGGCAACATTGTAATTCCTGTGGCTCTCTAATTGAAGTGAATCCCTAAGTGACGCCTCAAGAGATTGTTGTACCTAATGGTACGTGTTGCCTTTATTTCTAGAAGTCCCATCAGCGTTAGTAGTGCATTGCAAGTCTGTCAAACGAGTTGATAAGGGAATCATAGATAGTTGGATTAGTAGTTAAGGCATACCTGAGGTTGGAACCTCGAAGAAAATCCACTATCTCAGCAAACCCTGCACTCTCGTCAGGCTTGCGCAAAAACCCCACTTGATTGTGTTTGTCACAATATTTTAATTGAGCCATTGGACAATCGTATCAATGTACTTGGGTTTTGATGCGATTGAAATTGTAGATGCTGGTAACAGAACTCTTGACTATTTTCGTTATAAAGGAAATTTTTACTTTGCAAAAAGGAGATAGCAATAAAAAGAAAAGTATGAAAGAGAAATCAAACTTTATCTATATATAGCTTCTCTGTTGTACGACTATTGCGCCGTAAAAATCTCTAACGGTAACATTTAAACAGTGATAAAACAGAAAAAAGTCAAATTTCCCGCAACCAGCATTAACAATAACCTACCAGTATTAACCATTACACTACCAGACTTAATTTTGGTCAACCAGAATTAATTAAGAGTCAACCCGAATTAATTCTTTTTCAACCAGAATTAAGTATGTACTAAGAATTTACAAAAGCTAAAACCTTATTACTCCTGCCTTGCATCAGCACATCCATGCTATGCCTGCAAAGATTAGTCTAAAACAAAGAAAAACATGCTGCAAGAAATTGTATAGACAGAATTAATGAAAACTAACTACCCGAATTAACTCTACTACCAGTATTAATGGGACATAACTACCAGAATGAACTCCACTTAACTAACAGTATTAATGATAACTTAGCTACCGATAATACACCAACTATACAATTAAAGCGCCCCTTTATTTGTTGACTATGGGTTATCATACCAATGCTAAACCACCAGGTAATTAAAACCGTGGCCCGTTCAAACGGTTTGGTCACAAGTCAGCTACATTTAAGTCTATGTAAATTTTCTCCACACTTATGAGCTATCTTCTCATAAACAATCTCTTATTGAAGTGGTGACGAATCTCGATGTCTTTGGTCTTGGAGGATAGACAGGGTTCTTCACAATGCAGACTTGTTGCTTTCAATTATCAATGTGATCTGGTATTCAGTAATTGAAACCATAGTCCAGGAAGTGATTTTGAACCCAATAATATCTTGTGCCACAGCAATTTGCAAGCAGCGTCATATTCAGCTTCAAGTTGTTGAAGTGGCCACAAGTTGTCTGTTTACCTTACATTGCCATGAAGATAATTCTTTGTCCAAGAAGTTGACAACCACCTGTTTGTGAATTCCTGTCAAGTTGGACCCACCATAGTCACTATCAGAGAAGCTTCCAAGACAAAGGTGACTCCTAGATACCACAAACCCAAATTTGTTGCCCTTGAGATACTTCAAGATCCTCTTGACACATTGAGATGAGAAGTCATTGGGAGTATACCTGAAAACGTGACCAAACACATAATCATACATAAAATCAGTACTAGAGGCAGTTTTAAGTACAAATAAGGGGAACCTATCATAGATCTGTACAAGTGTACATCCACATCAAAAGCTTCCTCATCCTTTGTCAGAGGCATCTTTGTCTCCATGGGAGTTATTGCAGCTTTCACATTCACAAGATCAAATTTCTTGAGTATTTCAGCTACATACTTATCCTGAGAGATGAAGATTCCTCCCTTGTGCTGTTTGACTTGTAGACCTAAGAAAAATGTGAGTTCACCCATGGAACTCATCTGAAATCTGCTTTTCATTAAGGCTTCAAACTCATCACACCAAGACTTGTTGGTAGAACCAAAAATGATATCATCCACATACACTTGAACCAGCATGATATCCTTTTTGTCTCTTTTAATGAATAAAGTCTTGTCAATTATGCCCCTCTTGTATCCATGCTTCTCTAGAAATGTTGATAAAGTAGCATACCAAGCTCTAGGGGCTTGGTGCAGTCCATACAAAGCTTTGACCACCTTATAAACCTTTGTAGGATGATCAGGATCAACAAAACCAGGAGGTTGTGAGACATAAACCTCTTCATCGATAGTGCCATACAGAAAAGCACTTTTAACATCCATTTGGTAGACTATGAACCCCATAAATGAGACAAAAGCCAAAAATAACCTGATAGCTTCTATTCTTGCCACAGGAGCAAAAACCTCATCATAGTCAATACCTTCTTCCTGTGTGTACCCTTGACCCACCAATCTTGCTTTATTCCTTACAACCACACCTCTTTCATCTCTTTTATTTCTGTAGACCCACTTAGTGCCAATCACCTTCATTCCATGAGGTAGATCTACAAGAACCCATACTTGTTGTAGCTTGAACTGTAACAGTTCTTCTTGCATGGCTTGAAACCAACTGTCATCTTGTAGAGCTTCAGCAATCTTCTTAGGTTCTTCCTGAGGATAGGAAAGCAAGCAAACAAACAATGCTGTGATCGTTTGTGATTGTTTTCTTTGCTGCGTTTGAATATGAACTGAGAAAGAGCATGAGATCCTGATTTGTTTCCTGCACTTTTGCTCCTATTTCCAGCTGACTTAGGCTCACCAAGTATTTACGTTTTGGGTGAATACTATGCATAAAAAAAAAAACAAAATAAATAAATTAAAAAAATCCTAAGTGTAGGAGTAGGACTGACTTCAATTTCTGTAAGAAACTGTTGAAGTCAAGTATATCACACCTCCTCATCTAAATGCGCATCAAAAGATCCCGTCTCAGGCTTGTGAAAGATGTCCAAGCTCTGGCATAAGTGAATCATCATGATCCAGCCTACCAGTATTTAACATGTGACTACAGTATTAACTGAAAGGCAGTACGGGTAGTTGTAGTTTTTAGGGACCTGTCCCCCGAAATCTTAGGCAATTTCTCCCAACTCGCTTCTAAAAGCTGAATCTTAAGATTGTCACCTAAAGAGCAGTAGATGAAGCCTTCTTCTCTTTGAGAGGTCGTCAAGGGCCCTCCTCTTTCTTTGATTTGTGGAAGATGTCCTTGATTCATTCTTTTTTTCAGAACTTTACAGCTGAAGGCACAACAATAAGCTCTACTTCTTCATCTTTTTCCTCAGAAGCAATGGATGTGGAGTACCTCACGTTAGTTACTCTGAATCACCTGATGTGGTTAGCTTGATTCTCCAAAGATACAGGATTATAGTTCATAAATCAGTAAGATATCAATACAAACGGCCATCTTTATCCCTACTCTTTGACATTGGGTTTTATCTTCAAGACAATTAATCATCAATTTACTTCTACTCTTTGTTACAAATGGTAATCACCTATAGCTTTGGCTTTTTATTGAGTAACCAACTAAGAATCCCCTCATCAGATTTCCACAAACTTGCTAAGCACACTAAGTAGATCTCGAATGGGTAACATGACACCCACAAGGTCTTACATGTACTAATAAGTGGTTTGTGCAAAACAAAAGCTCATAGGGATTTTTTTGGAGGTTTTGTCCACCTTACCCTATGAAAATATAGCAAGCAGTACTAACTGCTTCTGCCCAAAAAGTGGTTGGGTAGAGAGAGAATCTGCTAGCATAGTTCTCAGCAGGCCTCAATTAGGATCGGTTCATTCTTCACATAATCCATTTTGTTTGGAGTTCAGCAGTACGAGACGTATGTTTTATTCCCATTGTTTCCACAAAGTCAAGCATATCTCTATTCTTAAATTCAATGCCAATATATCTGATCTAATGATTTGTTAACCTTATGACTAAGCTGGTTTTCAATCTGCCTAATAAAGGTCTGAAGAATGCTACTAGTTTCATCCTTAGAGGCTAAAAAGAATACCCAACTAAATCTGATACAATCATCAGTGATTACAAGACAATAACTTGCATGATTAATGATTTTCACAGAAGTAGACCAAAAAGAACCAAAGAAAGGTGTGTAGTGGCAACAGTGATCATCTTTTCTAACTTGCCTTTGCAAGAGGCCCCTATTTGTTTTGCCTTATGGCAGCACACATGCTGGTCATATTTGAAACCTGGAAGGTAACCTCTTACAAGGTGTCCTTCACAAGTTGTTTAGATTTTAAAATTGATATGACCTAACTCTATGCCATAACTAAGATTTCATAGATGTGGCTTTTGCAATCAAACAGGCAAAACCTTTTGTAGGGGAAGGTGTCTTCATGTCAAAACTGTACATGTGTGGGTGTCTAGGGACCTTTAAGAGTATCTGATTTTCATCAGGCATCTTAAAGTCATAAGACACAACAAAACATGCCCAGTTTCCAGTAAAACGAACCTTGTGCGCTACACAGATTTTGTGATATTGATAAAAGATTAAAGTGCCGAGATTCTTTTACAAGAGACACACATCAAATCTAAATTACCGAACTCTTATTCATCCTTTCCAGATATGTAGCCTCTTCTACCTCCAAAGGTACAATCCCCCCTTAAATTCTTCAAAATCCTCCAGTTGAAATCCTGTTACATGTCATGTGCCCTGAAAGCGATACCACTATCAAATATATCCTCTATCTACCATGTTCTTCATGGATGTTCCTGCACATGAAAAAGAGAAATTAGTTTCTCTTAGGGGCCCAGGCCTTTCCAGGCTTGGGTCTGCCTTGTGGACCATTTGCATTCATAGTTCTAATAGAAGTAGGTCCACTGTTATAATTGAAGTTTGGTCTAGAGTTCCTCCAAGTATAACTTGCTGAGGTCTTAACAGCAGATCCCCATCTTCCCATTACAGCATTAAAATTAGCCATTTGTGCTGTAGAGTTTCAAAAGGGTCTTCTTACAGATAAATGAGTTGAAAATTCCCTTCTGATTCATATTTGATTCATCGGTTGTCGTTTGGACTTGAACTGTGGAGGTCTTGTTTAGGAACTGGCTGTTTAATCAACAGTATTAAACTTTTAGACTATCAGCATTAAATTTAGCCTAACAGAATTAATATTTGACTACAGTATTAATATGTGGCCTTACAAATTAAGTTTTGGCCTACCAGTATTAAGTTGTACTTGAACTTAGTACAGATTATTAGCATATTACCCGTTTGCATAGTCCATACTGTGTTTTCACCTGTTACAGGATTATCAACCCTCTTAACCTCAGCTTTCCCTAGCCATTTTCTTTTTCATAATAGTCAAAATCGTAATCAAGTGATTGATACTACCAACAAACAAAACCATTTCTGCTTGTAAAAAGAGTAACCCTTCCCCTAGTCGTCTTTCCATCATATCATTCCAATTCTTCCCTATTAACTTATGTGTTTTATTATCTTTGAGTTGTTTGCCTAGGAGTTTTTATGATGTGACACAACTAGGTTCAACTTCTTTTGACTTTGAGCAGACACATCTTTCTCATTTGTTACTTCCAACCTTGACTTAGACATCTCATTTGGTTCACTTAAACTTTCTGATTCAGTCTTAAAAGAGTGCTCAGAGGTATTTTTACAAGATCCTTTACTGTCATTTAATTGACAGGTAGAATGCTCAGAAGAATTGTCATCTGACACACTAAGTTGAGTTTTTTGGGGACCCCTTTTTACCAAACATACAAAGAGTCATCAAATATTCCTCTTGTGGTGAAGGATATGATCACCACTTAAATGAGAGGGACCACCTTTAAAAACATGGTCTTGTAAAGTCTACTGTATGAAGGTTTTCTCTATTGAAGCATCTTTTGAACACTTAAGATAGAAGAATTCAGTTCTTTCCTCATAACTAGAACCTCAGCATTAGATTGTTTTCAAATCCTAAGCCAGTTATCATTTGAGCACATGCCAAATTAGTTAATCTCCAAAGATTCTTGAAGCGATCTTTCATGAGTCTACTGTTTTCTGCAATTGGTTTTCCTTTTCCTTTTACAGCTTCTTCATGCCTATTCTTCTATATCTTTTAAGCGTTTCATCTTTTTCATGTATTTCATAGCTTGAAATGCAAGCTTTTCATTTAGAGGAAAGTTTGACGTTTTTTGAAAAGTAACAAGTTGACTCTAGTTTCTTAACACTCGACTATAGCAATATTTGTGCTCTGAAAATCACCTAACTGATTCATTTGTTCATCACACAATATTTTAAGCTTATTATATGAATCAATGCAAGTTTTAGAACACAAAGATACCTCATTGCTTGAGCTGATAGCCATAAGTGCATGATTTGCTTCTTCAGCTTCAGTATGTTCTCCCTAATTGACAATCCCATCATCCATTGTCAGTAAACCCATGTCCCCCCTGATTCTTCTCTTGCTTCCAGCTTCGTGATGTTGATCAAGAAATCTCTCTTCTTCATTTCCATCATTAAGCCCCTTGGTTGTGCATTCCCTCGCAAAGTGACCATGTTTGTGACAATTGCAGCACTCAAGGCTTCTTTTTGTCAAAACCAACCGGCGATTTTTTCCCATCCCGTGAACTCACTTCCAGTCTCTTATAGAACTTATTCATTCGAATAGCAATTCATTGCTATTTTGCCAATTAGATTGTCCCATTTCTTCAATATCTACATCATCAATCAATTCCAAATCTTCATGAAGATGTCCAAATCCTCTTATTTTGTTTGGCAAAGAAGGGAAAGATGTCTTCATCATCAAAACCACAACGAACTTCCTTTTCAGAATATTGTTAAGAGGTAGAAGGAGTACAAAACTGTATGCACCAGCAAACTAGACTTAACCTTATTAGTGCTACTTTTGCTTTGTGAAACAAAAGCAAACATTTTGAGTACTAAGATATTTGGAGCACCTTGAATTCTTGCTCAAACACACTAAGTTATTGTACAATCATCAATAAGATGAACTTGTCAATCGCTGGATTTAGTATTCTCATTGTTCATTGCCAATTGGACCATAGCTGAAGGCAAAGTAATCTAAAAGCCCCCCCCCCACTTGGATTTGCATCTTCTGTATATACTTCAAGCACCATGAGCTTCCAATTGAGAAAGTAACTGTTGAAACCTATCATATCCCTTTTCTAGTCCTTCAGAATTGGATATTTTAAATGCTTCAAACTGTTGTTTGAAAACAGCCTTCTGCATTTTCTTTGAATTTGCATTACCACCAAACCTAGTTCTGATGGCTTCCCAGATCTCTTTTGCATCATCCATTCCATGAAATCTTCTCATATGTTCTTTAGGAATGGCCATCAGCAAAATATTCTTAGCCTTCCTTTCCTTTTCAACAGCTTGAATCTCTGCAGCAGTAACTGGTGAAAGTACTCGAACAACACCATCCTTTCCAGTTGAAATTCTCTTCTTGGAGTTACCATTCTGAATTACCTTCCATACTTCATTGTCAATGTACTCAAGGTAATGCTCCATCTCCATTGCCCATATATCATACTCCTCCTTCTTCAGAATTGGGAGTTTGATATTTGAGATAGCAGTAGTTTGTGGGGAATCACTTGTTGTTGTTGTTTAGGTGGGGGGGGGGGAGTGCAGTACCAGTGGTCCCTGATGTATCTTCATGGTTTGCTTCTCACCATCACTGAGATGTGGTGAGAAATCATCAATACAAGGGTGAGACAATTTTTTTAGTAGAATTGTAGGAGAGTGTTTTGTGTTTGTGGTTCTATGATTTCTTCGTTCTCAGAGTCCCTCAAAGGCTCTGATACCACTGGAGGTTCCTTGTAAGAATCTGACTAGCCTTTGTAAGACTATAGATAACTTGGATAAATCCAAATCAACTATATGAGAGACACTGACTATGAATTATCAAGTGTTAATGCGGAATCTTAACACAAGAATAAAGAAGAAACGATAATACTAAATTGCTATTAAGCTCTATGCTTCTATTGATATTTCAATCACTTACTCGTACATAACATTGTGCCTTAGGGTTCCTCTTATACACCAAGGAAACCCTAATGGGCTTTACAAACGTCAAAGGATAATACATATCCTTTCCTAAGATATCTCTAAGATAACTATTACTATTCTGTTACATAAACAGACTTAACTATAACCAGTACTAACTATGATCAGTACTAACTCTACCAGTACTAACTATGACCAGTACTAACTCTACCAGTACTAACTTAGTACTGCCAGACTTAACTTAGTACTGCCAGTATTAACTCAATACTAACAAAACTAACTATTACTACCAGACTTAACTGTTATACTACCAGTATTAAGTCTGTTACAATCTATTTTCCCAACAGATGTAGTGGCACGAAGGACTTTCTTGGATGGAAAAAGAAAAGTAGTTATAGTTAAGGTTTTAACCTTATTATCTATAACCGTGGCTCTAATACCAATCTGTAACACCCCCATTTTTGACATATAGCAGCGGAAGCTAATCTGGGGTATTACTTCATGGATCAACAAACATAATCATAGAAAACGACTCATAAAGAGACGTTTTGGAAAATTTTGTTATCATTTATTTATTCATCAGAGTTTTTACAAAAAGAGGTTCCAAAATCTAGAAACATAAAGTTTGAATGATAACAATTTAGCCATCTTCAAGTCTGTGCCACTCCGTGCCATAAGTTGCTCAATTACCTGAGATAAACATGCTAAAAAGGTCAACACAATGGTTGAGTGAAATTCATAGGTTTATGATAAATAGTTTGAATACAAGTCATAGTGGGCTACGTTGTTATACACCCATAGTTTGTAATAATTGCATATACAATTATCATGGAAAAACAGTATTATTGCCCTAAGCTCATGATATCAATACGTTAACATGGAAATCACCATAGTGACATTGGTTGAGGAACAAATGTCCTCGTGGAAAGGTAACTTGCCAAAGTTACCCATTATAATCAAATATAGTGCTATTGGTACCAGAAAGTATAGGTACACCAACGGGAGTCGTCACACCCCGATAGATCTATCCACAATATTCGCGTTCACTCGCAAGTGACTAATGGTTCATGATTAAGAAATATTGGCAGTGGAAGGTACTTAGGCAATAATATATCTGGATAGCATAAAGTTGGAAAAAGCATTCATGGTTTAAGCATGTATCCCCCTCGCGGGTTTATAAAGTATTCAAAAGATTTAAAATGCGAGGCTATGAACTCACCTTAACAGGGAAATCTGATTGATGGCAAAAGTATATGAAATGAAAGTAACGGCCTCGTCACGTAACCTGAGGGTAATATGTCAAGTCTTAGTGTGATTACTTATGTTTTCAAAACTTTATAAAGTTTAACATACATTACTTTGATTTATTAATTTATAGAAATATTGTATCACTGTTCGGGCTATCATAATTCAGAGGTCATGTAGTAAACGTTTGAGGAGCCAGGACACTTTAAATCGTAAATCCAGCAAACTCATCAAAACGTATATCCAAATGAAACCCCTCACATGAAATTCCCTAGTAACATGATAACGATAAGATTTTAGTTCTTTAAAAGCTAGGCGATGTTAGTTACGTTAAATATAGAACGTAAAATTGCTTTTTTAATGCTCGAGTCGATGATTAATAATAATAAATGTGTCTGGTTTTAATAAAATTAAGTCTTATAATATTAATATTTTTATAACTAATATAAAAATATATAATTTTATAACTTTAAGAATGCAAAAATAGCAATATATACCCTTGGTTTATAAACTTTTACAAGTTTAGTCCTTTATATAATAAGTATATATATATTAAACCTTTAACTTTGAAACTTGGCAAGATAGGTCCTTATAGTTATTAACTTTAGGAATATGATTATCTTTCAGCCCTCTAGTTTAATTTCCAAAATATTTACAATATATACCACCTTGCATGGGATATATTTGCAAACAGTCCAAAAAATAATATTGATATTTTTGAAATCAGAGGTTTTGCAGCTTATGGCTTATTTAGAATAAGCTTAAATAAGTAGGTGTTTCGAAGCTATATAGCTTATGAAAGGGCCTGTGATTGAAATAAACAAAATGGGTTACATTTTTAGGGTTTTAAAACAATTCGAATGGGTTTGATGTTCAAGGATCTTAAAAAAGAGTTCCTTCATGATCTAATAGAGTTTCTGAACAACCTAAAATATTAGCAAAGCTTATAGGATGAGTATAAAAAGCTTACAACTTGAAATGGGTCGAAATGAAGGTTTTTGTTTCGTGTAGCTTGGAGACGAGTTCTTTTGGCTTTTCACTTGGTTTCTAAACACACCTGGTGGGACTTCTATACTTCTGCTAGTGCAAGGCTAGAGCAAAGTTTTGAGGTGGAGAAGTGTTTTTTGAATGAATGAAAGTGTGTGTTTTGGTTCGGACTAATTTATGGCAAGAACTAACTGGGTGGCACAAGTTCTAGCTTGATGTGGTGGCCTTAGTTATAGATTAGTGATCATGGCAACTTACTAGGGTGACTAAGGAAGGCTAGGGAGTGACTATTGTGAGCTAGAGTGATAGCATAACAAGGTGGAAGGAGATGGAGAAGTTAGGGTGATGACTAGGGGTTTTGGAGACTTGGTGGCCAAGTTAGGTGACAAGGTGGTGATGGAGGTGCTTGTAAGGTGCTGGAGTGAGTGTGATGTGGACGTGTGGTCAATGTGTGATGGAAGGTGGTGGTGCAGTCAGGGAGGGAGCTGAGGTGTTTATTTAGTTTATACATGGCTGTTTTTGGACAGCCAACATCAGTCCCGGTAATTTGGTTGCCATTTACCGAACAGTAATTCTGATCGTACCTTATATAATAGTGCTGCATGCTTGATATTTAAGTCCTCTACAACTTTTAGTTTTACATATTCAGGGGTTACTATACAAAAATCTAGAGATAACAGCCATTTACTACAGGTGTGCAGAATTTGCGCACCTTTGCCATTTCGGCTATAACTAATTCATCCGACGTCGAATCGGGGTGATTCAATCGGAAAAATGATCACAAAACATAGGGCTACAACCTAGTGTTTTTACTTAATACCAAAAAACCTACTGATTTTTCCTAGATCTTATGTTTTATTAACGGATCAGATTCTAAAAACTTTGAACTAGTTTAAGGTGTAATGGGTTTGCTATGGTTTTATGATTTTGGTTTAGGGTTAGATGAATTAAGGTTTTAGGATTAGGGTTTAGAATGATTTAGGGATTAGGTTTAGGGTTTAGGAGTATATGCATTGGGTGTTTGTACCTTGTGTTTAATTGTGGTAGGATTAAAACATGACTTTAGGAGGTGAAATGAACGTGTTTGTATTTCATGCACATTGACTTGTTCATTGAGCTTTAGACGGTTTGTTCTTATGGTTTAGGAGGGAAAATATATTCAAAATTTGGAATTGTTACTTGTGCACATGCTTTGAACATTAATATACACGTGTGTTGACATGTAATTAGGTTTTTGGAAATAAAACGGATCGTATAATGCTTGTTTTGGATATAACATTGTAAAATGGCTAAGTTCAAATGGATAAACTTACATGGTTAAAATGAATTTTAATCATATACTTGAACTTATTAGGTGTTTACATAATGTAAACATAGTTGTGTTGGCATTGGTTGTTGGTTTGAGATCGTTTTAGTTTGCTATGTAAGTTACGTTATATAATGGATGGACTAAAGCAAAAAAAATATTCCTATGAAAATGGTTGCTTCTAATTTAATAGATGAATAATTGAATAGAGGAAAATTTTGGGTTGTTATAGTCTCCCTCCCTTAAAAGAAAATCTCATCTGAGATTTAGTTGGATGCCAGAGTGATCGTTTGAAATTAGATGTGGATACTTGAATGAATTTCAATCTTCGCGTTCCTTACGTAATATCTGGTCCTCTTTTAGAGTTCCATCTTACTTTGAGTATAGGGATACGACTTTGCTTCAGTTTTTTGACTTCTTGGTCCATGATTTCTATTGGTTCTTTCACAAAATTAAGTTTGTCATCAAGCTGAAGTTCTTTCATTGGAATAACGAGGGATTCGTCAGATAGGCATTTCTTTAAATTAGAAATGTGGAAGGTATTGTGGACATTACTGAGTTCTTCAGAAAGCTCAAGTTTGTATGCCACTGGGCTAATACTATCAAGGATTTTTAAATGGTCCAATGTACCGAGGGTTAAGCTTTCCTCGCTTTCCAAATCGGATGACACTTTTTTGAGGTGACACTTTTAACATAACGCGATCTCCAACTTGAAATTCTAAAGGCTTTCGCCTTATACTGGTGTAATTTCTTTGTCGGTCTCTTGCAGCTTGCAAGCGTTGTTGGATTTGTACTATCTTTTCGATGGTTTCATAGATTATTTCGGGTTTTGTTAGTTGGACATCTCCAACTTTGGCCTAGTAAACAGGTGATCGGCACTTTCGACCATAAAGTGCCTCAAATGGTTCTGCCTTAATACTAGCATGGTAACTATTAATGCAGGAAGATCCTACCAGTGGTAAGTGTTCTCTTCATCATTTTCCAAATCTTATCGCGCAAGTAGTAGGGCATATCCTTGAGAGTTGAATAGTTCCTCTTGCTTTGATGAAGTTTATCAGCCTGCGGATGGTATGAATGTGGAATCACTTTGGTATGGGTCTCAATTCCCTGATGACGGCTAAACTTGCCGGCGAATTGTCCTAGGATGTCTAACGATGCATCTTCGTCTTTTCGGCTTAAGATTTAGTATAAGATGATGTCAACTTTATAATAAGATAGCGTAAGGGTTTACTTGGTTATTTTGATTATTAGTTTGGTTCCTCATGATAGTATGCACCACAAAAACTGATTAAAATTTATAGAATTGTTTCTTGACAATAAGTTTTTAGGGTGACTATTCTCAGCATGGCATGGTCCTTCCTGAATTATACATAGGTGATCAGGCCATGTATAATTGAGGATTAACGATGCGGTGCTTATTTTTGTCAAAAATGTGTGTATAATTTCATAAGATTTATGGAGTGCATATTAAGAATAAGTATCTAGAATTTACAGTAATTTTGCACAATCCATATCTTCAAAATACTTGATTTGATAGATAACTTGAAATTCTTTCGCCACAATACAATGAGAATTCTAATGAATATAGGATCATAAGATAGTTCCAAACTTTGACGTTCACTTAGGTTAAGGGCGAGAATGATTTTGTTTTTAAGCATTGATATCGACTTCCATGTTGTTGGGGTCTTGATCGATTTCTCCTCCTCCTAAAGCATACATCAATCCACGTGCTTCAGTATCTCCAGCTAAGTTTCCATGGTTTCGATTCTTTAACTCTGGACAATCCTTATTGTAGTGCCCTTGATTTCTACATTTATAGCAAGTAATGATCCTTTGATTGTTAGTAGTAGCCAGGTCTCTATAGTCTTGGGTCGTGAGGCCCAACTCTCTTGCAGTTTGCGCTTTTTACTGTACACTGGCCATTGTGATGAAATTTGCATTTATTGATAAATGGAAGAGTCCCAGCATAGACTTTCTTGTTGCTTGGCTTAGTAGTCTGTTGCCTAAGCACCTTATGCTCTTTTGTTTTGTTGACTCGAGCTCCTTTGTGGGTTCCAGAGAGCGAGTACAGTTTCCTCTTTGTTGCTAGCATTCTGTACATTCTTTCTTATGTTTAGTTGGCTTATTATTATTGGAGCCTTACGGGTCTTAGTCTCTTAGATGCAGTAGTCTAATTAGCAGTTAGCCACATTCGGTGGGCTACAATCTGCTTCATTTTTCTTCAAACGCTCATTTCCATTGATTCGCAGTTGTCATTGTTCTTCAAAATTAGAGGAGTGATAAAATTAGTTTAGTTATCTAAGTCGTGCTCCGAAGATGAAATGTTGCGAGATGATGTATGATATGGGTGATCTAACAGGAGTCTCAGTGTCTCTAGGTGGTGAAATATTTTCGGGAAAAAAGAAATGTCGGAAATCAAACATTGGTGATAGTGATAACACTAGAGATGGAGGCAAAATAGTCGGTGGAGCAATAGGAGCTTGTGGTGGAATAGGTAATTCATTATCAGTAGCATCATGTGCTTGCATGACCTTCATATATGGGTCATCATAAAAAGGTGAGAGGGCTAGTGAGGCTAAAAGATCCTTAGTTAAATCATCTGAAAAATTAGAAGATGTGTTTCTCGGTGTGGCTGGGACATAGGTAACGGTGATGCCGAGATATAGTCAGGAGAGTGTATAGAGGAAAAAGTATCCTCAACATTGGAATCAGATAGCATAATAATAGGATGGGGGGGAAGACATGACTATATAACAACCCAGTGGAAATAACATAAGTTATTTATATTTAATTTAATAGTAGTGTTTTATATGACCAATGGAATTTCTTATCTATACTATTCTGGATACTACAAATGGCACGGAGGACTTTCTTGGATGGAAAAAGTAGTTATAGTTTAGGTTTTACCCTTGTTCTCTATAACCATGAGCTCTGATACCAATCTATAACACCCCTATTTTTGACATATAGCAGCGGAAGCTACTCTGGGGTATTACTTAATGTGATCAACAGACAATTAATAATAGAAAACGACTAATAAGAGCTCGTTTGGACAATTTTTGTAATCATTTATTTATTCATCAGTGTTTTTACAAAAAAGAAGGTCCCACAAATCTAGATAACAATAATAGTTTGTAATGTTAAACAATTTAGACCATCTTTAAGTCCGTGCTACTTCGTGCCATAAGTTACTCAATTACCTGAGATAAACATGTTAAAAGGGTCAACACAAAGGTTGAGTAAAATTCATAGGTTTTCAGTTATAATAGTTGAGTATAAGTTCAATAGTGGGTTACGTTTTTATACACCCATAGTTTGTAATAATTGTAATTGCATTTACAATTATCATGGAAATAATCGAATACAAGTTATCATAGGTGGTAATAATTGCAACACATACAATTATCATAGAAAACAGTATTATTGCCCTAAGCTCATGATATCAATACCAATTAAACTTGGAAACTCACAGTGGTGACATTGGTTGAGGAACAAATGTCCTCGTGGAAAGGTAACTTGCCAAAGTTACCCATTATAATCAAATATAGTGATATTGGTACCAGAAAGTATAGGTACACCAACATGAGTCGTCACACCCCGATAGATCTATCCATAATATTCGCGTTCACTCGCAAGTGACTAATGGTTCATGATTAAGAAATATTGGTAGTGGAAGGTACTTAGGCAATTAATTATATCTGGCATACGTTGAATATCACTTGCATTCATGGTTTAAGCATGTATCCCCCTCGCGGGTTTATAAAGTATTCAAAAGATTTAAAATGCGAGGCTATGAACTCACCTTAACAGGGAAATCTGATTGATGGCAAAAGTATATGAAATGAAAGTAACGGCCTCGTCACGTAACCTGAGGGTAATATGTCATGTCTTAGAATGTGATTGCTTATGTTTTTTATGTTTTCAAAACTTTATAAAGTTTAACATACATCTTACTTTGATTTATTAATTTATGGAAATATTGTATCACTGTTCGGGCTATCATAATTCAGAGGTCATGTAGTAAACGTTTGAGGAGCCAGGACACTTTAAATCGTAAATCCAGCAAACTCGTCAAAACGTATACCCAAATGAAACCCCTCACATGAAATTCCCTAGTAACGTGATACGATAAGATTTTAAGTTTCTTCAAAAGCTAGTCGATGATAAGTTACGTTAAATATATAACGTAATTGTTTTATAATGCGTCGATCGATGATTAATAATGATAAATGTGTCGGGTTTTAATAAAATCAAGTCTTATAATATTAATATATATTTTTATAACTAATATAAAAATATTTCATTTTATACCTTTAAGAATGCAAAAATGGCAATATATACCCTTGGTTTATAAACTTTTACAAGTTTAGTCCTTTATATAATAAGTATATATATATTAAACCTTTAACTTTGAAACTTGGCAAGATAGGTCCTTATAGTTATAACTTTAGGAATATGACATTTTCAGCCCCTCTAGTTATAATTTCCAAAATATTTACAATATATACCCCTTGCATGGGATTTATTTGCAAAACAAGTCCAAAAACCATAATAATGATATTTTTGAAATCCAAGAGAGTTTTGCAGCTTATGGCTTATTAGAATAAGCTAAAATAAGTAGAGTTTACGAGCTTATAGCTTATGAAAAGGGCTTGTGATTGAAAAAAAATCAAAACGGGTACGTTTTAGGGTTTTAAAACAATTCGAATGGGTTTGATGTTCAAGGCTCTTAACAAAGAGTTCCTTCATGATCTAATAGAGTTTATGAACAACCTAAAACAGTAGCAAAGCTTATAGGACGAGTAGAAAAAGCTTACAACTTGAAATGGGTCGAAATGGAGGTTTTTGGTTCGTGTAGCTTGGAGACGAGTTCTATGGCTTCTTCCTTGGAATCCTTGGTTTCTAAACACACCTTGGGACTTCTATACTTCTGCTAGTGCAAGGCTAGAGCAAAGTTTTGAGGTGGAGAAGTGTTTTTGGAATGAATGAAAGTGTGTGTTTTGGTTCGACTATTTATAGGCAAGAACTAACTTGGTGCCCAAGTTCTAGCTTGATGTGGTGGCTTAGTTATAGATTAGTGATTCATGGCAGCTACTAGGGTGACTAAGGAAGGCTAGGGAGTGACTATTGTGAGCTAGAGTGATAGCATAGCAAGGTGGAAGGAGATGGAGAAGTTAGGGTGATGACTAGGGGTTTTAGAGACTTGGTGGCCAAGTTAGGTGACATGGTGGTGATGGAGGTGCTTGTAAGGTGCTGGAGTGATGGTGATGTGGTGGTGAGGTCATGGTGATGAAGGTGGTGGTGAGTCATGGAGGAGCTTGAGGTGTTTATTTAGTTATACATGGCTGTTTTTGGACAACCAACATCAGTCCCGGTAATTTGGTTTCCATTTACAAACCGCAATCCTGATTAACCTCAAACCAGTGAGCATGGTTAGATATTTGAGTCCTCTACAACTTTTAGTTTTACATATTTAGGGGTTACTATACAAAAATTTAGAGATAACAGCCATTTACTACAGGTGTGCAGAATTTGCGTACTTTTGCCATTTCGGCTATAACTAATTCATCCGACATCGAATCGGGTTGAGTCCACCGACAAAATGATCATAAGACATAGGGCTACAACCTAGTATTTTTACTTAATACCCAAAACCTACTGATTTTGCCCAGATCTTATGTTTTAATAACGGATCAGATTCTAAAAACTATGAACTAGTTTAAGGTGTAATGGGTTTGTTATGGTTTTATGATTTTGGTTTAGGG
This sequence comes from Tanacetum coccineum, assembly GCA_026074375.1. Lineage (NCBI taxonomy): Eukaryota > Viridiplantae > Streptophyta > Magnoliopsida > Asterales > Asteraceae > Tanacetum > Tanacetum coccineum. Next base: position 37,498 of record BQNB010045308.1, read on the forward strand.
TTAGATGAATTAGGGTTTTAGGATTAGGGTTTAGAATGATTTAGGGATTAGGTTTAGGGTTTAGGAGTTGTGCATTGGGTGTTTGTACCTTGTGTTAAAATGGTGGTAAGGATATAAAAAACATTGATTTAGGAGGTAAAATGACCTAGTTTGTATTTCATGCACATTTGACTAATACATTAAGCTTTAGAAGGTTGTACTATGTTTTAGGAGGGAAAAGATATTCAAAAGTTTGGCATTGTAACTTGTACACATGCTTTGAACATTTGTACACTTGTTTTGACATGTAATTAGGGTTTTTGGAATAAACGTTAACGTATAATGCTTGTTTTGGAATAACGTTGTAAATGGTACGTTAATGGTATCGTACATGGTAAAAATTGATATTTAAACTTGACTGGACATATTTAGGATATTTTACATTAATGTAAAACATAGTTGTAGTTTGGCATTGGTTGTTGCGTGAGCTCCATTTACTTTTGTTATGTAAACTATGTACTATATGGATAAAGCATAAATTTCCCTGTAAAAAGGTGGTATATACTTTAATAGATGGATAGTACATTGCATCTAATTTAATAGATGAATATTTATATTGATGAAAATTGTGGGTTGTTATACATTGCTACTAAACTAGGTACTCCTCTAATGCTTGACTCTTATACGTCTGATATGTGCATGCAATCATGGGGCATATCAAGCTATGCTAGAGCTATGATTGAGCTTCGAGCTGATATGGAGTTAAAAGATAACATTGTAGCGGTTATGCCTAAAATTAATGAGGGAGGATATTATACTTGTAACATTCATGTTGAGTATGAGTGGAAACCTCCTAGATGTGTCTGCTGTAAGGTATTTGGCCATGTTCAAGAGGAATGTCCCAAGAATACAGGTACTGGTGAGACGATGAATATGAAAAAGACTAGTCAAATTTCTAAAGGATTTTTGGTTGGCTAGAAGATGGAATTTAAACCTAAACAAGTTTATCAACCTGTTTCTAAAAAGACTGCTGCCAACACTAGCGCTAATAAGAAGAAAAATGTGGATCCACCTAAAGAGGTAACAAACCCTTTTAAGGTGCTAACATCGGTCAAAAATGATGAGGAGTTGGGTACAAATGGGGGTGCTTCAAATTTGGCCAGCAAAGCTACCAACTCAAGTGGATCTTCGTTGTGAAATACGAAGTCGAGTAGTCCAAGTACTACTCCTACTATTGAGAAAATTAATAAGATGGAAAATTTGATTATTGATGGGAAAGCCATTCTGGTGAATAATGAAGGAAAACCTTTGAGAAAGGTTGACGAAGATAGTGAGGATGATGTTGCTTCAGATGATAATGAAATGGCTAGTTTCTTAGCTAAAAAGGATGGCTATGGTACACAAAGTTTGCTTGAGCAATGGAAGGATTCTCACGAGCTTGACGACTACGAATACAACCATACAATGATATGTATGAAGGCCAGAAAATTCTTGAAATGCTTCAAGCTTTTTGTAATAATTTGAATATTAAAGTTAGGGGTCGTAAGAAGAAATAGTTCTCTTGTATTATCATTTATTTTTAGGTCTAATCTAGTGTGTCCCTTCCTTAAAGGAAGTTGTTTGCCTATGTAACGGGCGGAGATGTAAGAATCACACTCATCCTTTGTACTTTAATTGTTTTTTGGAGTAATAAATTTACCGGATAAACCCTTTACCAAAAAAATCATCCTATCTTTACTGCTTTTATTGAGTCTAAACCCTAAAAGTTTTGTTGTATATATCTTATCCCGGCGTTTTAACGCAGTGTAGTTGTTTTTGTCTTTGATTTACAGGTTATATTTGATGAGAAGAAGCCTTGAAGTTCTTAGGAGTTTCATTGGATGATTCTTGGATGACGATTTAGCTAGTTATCATATGTTTCTTCTCCATTATTGAGAAAACCAGGGGAGTACTAGTTTCTTTCGTCTCTTTTTCTTTTCCTTTTATTCGTATTCGGGTACTTTCAAGAACATTAGGGACAATGTTTATAATAAGTGTAGGGGGAAATAAGCCTTAGAAACTATTCATTCATTTGCATTTGTTTTGTCTTTAAAATGATGAGTAATATACTAAAACATAGCATAGAAGGTAATTTTGACCCAAATTTAATTTTTTTATGGCACATACCAGTGAAACTTAGTATTATTAGCGTCTCATCAGATAAGGAATTATACGACTAGCACAAAAACCCTACCACTCAAAAATTCCACCCTAAAAATGTGAGGTTCGCCCTTAGATCTATAGGAATTCAGGTATCCATATTTGATACATAAGATAGTTTTGCCTTTAGCTTGCTCGAGTTAAGGAATGACCAATCATGTATGTCGTGTTCATGGATTTGTTAATGCATATGTGGTTTTTTCGCTTTTTCTAGAGCATTGGTATCAGTTAAAATTATATGAGAGTGTACCGGTAGTATATTAAATTCTAGAACTTGCTTTTGTAATGCATCAAGAGACCGTAAGTGAGATAGCATTCGTGTGATTATGATTTGCTAAATGATAAGAGGTACTAGGATAAACCCTTGTTTTAAACCTGTATTTGTTATTATGGTCACCTCTATCATATAACTATCCCATATCCTTGCTATGCACTCATTTTTAGTGTAAGATACCTCTAGTACACTCCTCCGAGCCTATCCTTTTTGCGGTTCTCATAATTTTTTGGTGGATTTTGAATTATTAATGAAGAGCATTGTTTAAACCCTTAACCAATTGTTACACCCAAATCGCCTTAGCCTTTCTTGTATGTACTCGCTTTTAGTACATTATTGTTAAACCCAGTTAATTATTTGCTTGAGTACGTGGTTGCTAAGTCGAGTCATTTATCAATGTATACAGTTTTGGGACGATTGGGATTCATGGTAGTTTTTATTTTATAAAGAGATGAGGAAGAAGTCAATTAATACCTCATACGTGCTTATACACTCCATGTTTATTGATCCTTTCAATTTGGGTCATTAGATTAGATTATGTCATTGAGTAGTAAAAACTTAAGTGTAGGGGTGTATCTATAAACCCCGAGTCATGTATTATTATGTTTAAGCAAATGGCAGGGAAAAAGTGTACGAAAAAAGGAAAAAAAGAGAAAAGAATAAAAAATTAAAAATATATATATGAAGAAAAAAATATGTATGGGCTGCCCTTTTGCTTATGTTTATGTGTCAAGATAGAATCAGAAAATAAAAAGAAAGAGTTGGATGTAGAGTTTGTGTATCTTAGTCCTAGAGTGGTCGAGTCTTAGCTTAGCAATGCTTTCACATGTATTCTTGTATATTAATTAACTCACTACCACCCAAAATTCACCCCAAAGTCACCCAAATATATCCCATCCGTTTCCGTTTAACTTACACCCATACATCACAACCCTTTAAAGACATCTTTGATAGTAATTCTAGGTGCTTACGCCATAGCGGTGGAGGTTTGATCCTTTATCAAACCTATGGTAATTTATATGCTATGACAGGTAATGAGTGTTAAATTTTCCCTTTTTCATATTGTTAAAATTCATTATACACCCAAGAGAAAGAGAGAATCCAAACACTTATTGTGAGGTGCTAGTGTATAATTTTCGTGCTTTTAACTACGAGGTCTAATTGGTTATGCCATAAACATCTTTAAAGAGTATGTTAAATGCCCCCGATATTGCTATTGTCTAGGTAGAAAAACTCATTTTCTTGAGGACAAGCAAATCCCAAGTGTAGGGGTATTTGATGAGCTGTCATTTATACACTTTTTCAGGGTCATTTAACCCCCTAAATCATGCAAATATCTCTAAAATACGTGCTTAATTGTTTCTTTTTGTATTTTTAGCACTTAGATGGCGTTTGGAGGAAATATACGTGACTTGGGCTCATTTGGAGAAGAAACGAACAAGATTACAACTCTACACCAAAGTCATTGAAGAAAAAAGCTCACAATAGCTGGAGACGGCATCAGAAATACTGGTGACGCCGTCAAGATTGCAAAGTGACGGCGTTAGGAATTTGGTGACAGCGTCAGGATCTAACCGACTTAAAGAAACCCTAGAAGATTCAAGGGGATGATAGTGTTACTAGATAAAGATGATCATTCAACTTGCGCGCGAAGTAGTAGATATTTTTTTGATCATTACTCCTTCATACGAACTCGGATTTTAACGATTCAACTGCCCACGCGACCGTGACAAGAAAATATACATGATGCTAAAAAAAGGTCATGGCGACAGTGTCACTAAAATCTTGACGCTGTCAGAACAAACCAACTCTACTTATGCCTATAAATACAGCCTCATAACTTTGTTTTTTGTATGTCCCCAACCCTAAGTCCAATTCTATGGTTTGGGTATGTGTTTTTCCAGCAAGTTAGAAGGTCTTATTTCATCTATAAACATCTTGTAATGGTTTGGATTCTTGATTATATCTTTATTATGTCTTCAATTCTTATTGTTGATTGTTTTTATTCAAGTTTGCTTGGCTAATTCATCTAGTGTTTATTTAGGATTGCATGAAACTTGTCATTAATTAATTATATATTATTGTTTTTAATGTTGTGGATCTTCTATATTCATCATTAAGGCGTGACAAATTCAATGAGTTTAGTTGATTATAGTTTTTAATTCTTATTTCCTATTGCTTATTGTCGATGGATGTGCGCGTTAGGCTCTAGAAAACTAGCTCCTTAATTATTTGCGAAGATGTCTAGTGAAAAGCAATTGTGTAGAAAGGATACCATTGGTAACAATCTTCATACTACCTCACCCCTAATATGGTTGATCCCTTTTAAGTGTTTTAATGCATGTAATGTACTCTTAGAGGCCTTGTAATAGTCTTCATAGAACCTTACTTGTGCATTGCCTTAACGAAATATTACATAGACGGCGGGTTCATATAATTCGTTCATGAATTAGGAAATACTTACAAATTACATTGCAAGAGTGACAAAGCAATAGGTAGAATTGGATTGCTAGCAAGAAGTAGTGCATCCTAAGTAAATACACTTCATTGTATAATTGTTTTATTAGAATTAGGAGTAGTTTGATTAGTTTAGAAACATACCCCCTTCAAAACCCGAGATTTTACTTGCTTTTAAAAAATATAAAAACTAAAAATATTCTTCTTTTAAGCCTCTAGACCTTATTTACATTTAGTTCGAGCCTTCCCAACCTATTCCCCAAGAGAATGATAACAACCCCCAGAGTCTTGCCTATACTACACTAAAACGGTTAGGTACACTGCCTAGGGAGTTGTAAAACTCTTTGCGAGTTCACAACAGCCCGCATCAATAGTGTATCCAGTTGACTGAATACGGCGTATCGATTGTCTAATACAATAGCAGAGTTAATTTTTCATTTTTGGATTTCGTGTTTAGTTTTCTGTATTCTTTTTCTTCTAAGATTATCCTACTAATGGGTTTTTAACTCTTTTCAGTAGCTAAGATGAAGGGAATGAGAAAAGACGGATACAAGGTTAAATCTGAAGTATTCAAGATGATGATTTGTTTACATGTGATACACCCCTAGGGATCATTTTCGGTGAAGTCAGCTGATTCAGTGGAATGGATGACAATTTGTTTACTTATGAAGTGAAAATTCTTGAGCCTTATTATGTCCCAAGTGTTGAACAACTATATGATAATTTGAAAAGTGGCGATCGTAATATTTATGAGCCGCGAGTATGTTATGATGAAAATGAGCCAATATACGCTAAAGTTGTGATTCTAATTAATAAGAGATTGGTAAGGCTCATTGACATAACTGTGGAGCAATGGCTAGACTTGAAGTTCGATGATCATAAACTGGTTGATAAAGAAGTCAAGGAAAATGTGATTTCTACATGGTTAATTCGTAGCTATAAGAAAAAATTCGATAAATATATAGAGATTAAAAAGCGATTAGAGGTTTGTAGACTTTACACTGATGTGGAATGCGATCCATCATACGTTGACTTTGCAAAATGGTTGGCTTCAAAATTTAGTAACCATTTAACAATGGATTGGTACACAAAGAATGCACTGTGGCTTTATTAGGTAAGAGGTGATGATGAAGGGGAATTAACCGATAATGAGATTTTTGATCTTGAAGAAGATAATTTGAGTGGGTAAAGCCTCGATAAGCTAGGTTTCAATATTAACCAATGTTGTCTCATAGATATATTATAATTGTAACACCCCCAAAATGTGTCACAGTGGAATGATAACCGGGGGCATTACTTCATCTTAAAATAGCACAAGATATAAGAGAACGAACTCTAAATGAGTCGTTTGAAAAGTAGATTTGATTGAAATAAATAAGTTATAACATTTGTCCTAATAATTTGCATCAAAAAGAAGACTTAAATTTGTACAACGAGGATAGTTTGTATGCATAAAGAAATCCTTGAATGTTTCTTGAAAAGTTTGAACTCCAATGCACATCAAAAACATCATGAAGCTTATTCACCTGAGAAATACATGCTTAAAAGTGTCAACATAAAGTTTATGAGTGAGTTCATAGGTTTATGTATGTATAAATGTGGGACCGCAAAAGTTCAATGTGTGAAATAATGTAACATATACAAAATCATAAAATGTAATTACGATTGCCTTAAGCTCATGGCACCGAAGCTATAACAATGTATGTGTGCAAATATATGCAAATAATGTACCCATGTAGATGTTCAACCCGCAACATCTAAAATCCGATATGGTTGATGTGTCGTTGTGTGGTGTATAATTTTATGATTTCAAGTTTTAAATTTATATTTTGCCGACTTAACCAAAACCAACACTTTAACGGGTAGTGTACCCGATCAATGGTAGTTTCATGGTAAGTAGGGTGCCGATCACTAAGAGCGAGAAACAATCTTTTAATTTATTAATATTT